>WAAE01013852.1:0-35979 GCA_013400495.1 Nicator chloris
CTGGCAAGAAAATAGAGGAGCACACTGAATCATTTATCTCTACAAGTTCAAGCACACTGAGCTTTTTCCTAGAACAGCACGATCCTTTCCTCATTGATTTTTTTGACCTAACAGTCCTAAATGTCCCTTTTAAGGTAAATAGAAACCTGAAACAGAAAAATTATCATACCTTGAAAGAAAAGGTCAAACAAATGGATTGTCACTGTTTGATTTTTTCTCTTTAAAATCATGTCTAAATTCAGTAATAATGAAAAAAAGTCCAAACAAATGTCAGTCAGCACAGAGTCTGGAGCCATTCTGGACTCAAGTCTTCTGACAGTGTTTCTCATTAATTCCTAATTTTCATCTGCTAGAAGAGAAAGGATTAGGGGGATTTTATCCAACCCCTACTATATAACTGCAATCAAATATTCTTTCAAAGTTTCTCTCTTTAAGGGCCACTTTTTCTGTAGCTAGAAACCAGAATGAAAACCTGAGAAAGGCTTACTGTGGCAATGGTGGAACTCCCTATCCCAAACCCTCTTGAGAGACCCACACAAGGTCTCTTCTGCTGTCCCTCTGTCCTCACAGTTCTGATGTTCCCTCCTACACTGATTTTCAGTGACCATAGGTAACCATAATCCTTCAGGCATGTGCCTTGATTATGAGACAAGGCAACACTTTGTCCTAAGCCTGCCTGCATATTCTGACAGCAACAGGCAGCAGGTAGGCACGATCCTCAGTGCTGGGACTTCATTCACAGCTTTTAAACTTGATGAAGTAAAGTTTAGGGGTTTTTTGTCACTTCAAGGAGCTCTACAAGAACTTGGAAGCTGAAATTTTTTTGGCTCTGCCAGTTGAGTCAAATGGCCGTAAATTGAAGAAAAATACTGATCATACCAGGTGTTGCCAAACCAGATGTCATTTCTGCTGAGGGAGTGAGGCAGGGAGTAGTTATGGGAAAGGGTGGAGGGTGGATTTTCAGCTACCTACTTCTTACCATTTCTGCCCCAAAGAATGAGCCTTGAGCCAGAACCAGTGGAAAGTTAGCAGGATTACCTCGAGCTCCTGGGCACATTTACTCTTTTCTACTCTGTTTTTACCTTCCCACACTCTCTTGCAGGTAAAGCGTTTTCTGGTGTGCCCTCCATTGCACGATGAACTGTGGTTCTCCTGTCTGGTCAGTCTGGAGATGCAGAGACCAGCAAACTAATTTATACCCTCATTTTGGGCATACAACTGCTTACCTGTCAGATGGGAGAGGATGTCTCAGAAAGGCTGGGTGCTTTTTCATTAGCAAGCACACAATTTCTGCAGCTGCCTGCCTGGCAATGACTTCTTGTGTAGCCTGAAGGTGGAAATAAAAAATATCTATAAACTGTGTCATGTGGAAAAAAAAGACTAATTCAGTTTAAGTTTCTCCTGTATATTCATTACTCTTTCTGGTCTGTGTTTGAACAAGGTGATGTTCAGCATCTGAGTGAGGTTGATTTGCAGCTCTGTGAAAGAATCCCATGCCAAATAAAAAACGCAGCTTCAGAATTGGGAAGAGCTAACGGCTTCACTTTTCAGTGCAGTCACTAACTGCTTAACAACTACAGTAGAACCTGACAGGGCTGAGAATTTTGGACAATGAGATCATGATAGAAACATAAATGAGTGAATATGAGATGGTTTAGTAATCCACGTATTTTCCTGCTCTAATCACTGGGCTTCTGATTATTCCTTGTCTCTTCTGACAATGTATATTAAAAAAGGTGTTTATTTCAGATTACACTCCAACAGGGGCACTAATTCATATCTGAAAAGCCTGCACGTGAAAGCCTGAAATGAGGCATTTTCAGAAGAATCTTCTCCCTGTTTTCTGCTGCTTTCTGAGACTGAAAATATGAAATGTCATGAATGTGGTTTTTGAATTCTGGTATTTTTTTCATATTTCTATCTTTGTCCATCAACATCTAAAAACTAAAAGGATGTGGAAAATAAATGAGGATCAACGGAAGATAAATAAAATTTAATTAAGCCCTAAAAAGGCTTTGTTTACTTGAGGCCAATCAGTTTGTTGATACTAGCTTTTGACCAGCATGACAATGTTGTTTTCTGATTTTCAGACTGTTTACTCTTGTACAGACAGATCAGAAATCCTCCTAGCAGCCCTGGGGAGGAACTGCTAATTGACTCCATTTATTGGAAACGTGGGAGAATTGCAGCCTGTTTGCAAGCCTGTGCCACTGTCTAGCACTATTTAGCACAGTGCTGCATTTTAAGACTCGAAATAAGGAGAAACTGTGGATTTGCTCCAAAGATTTGCCTCTGCCTGCTGTGGCACTGCTGAGGCTGGGGATACACATCTTGTTTCAGCAAAGTTACTTGATGGTTTGTCATTCCCAGATGGTGAAGAGCTACTTGTCATCACCTGCCTGCCAGGTGGAGGGTCCTTGGACCCACTGCACTCCTTGTGTTGTTGGTCTCTAATTTATTCTTCATCAAAGAGTAACGACAACCAATGGAATGTGAACAAGGAAGGGAAAGCTCTTCACTCAGCACACCCAGGACCTGCTGAGGATGTGTCACAGGCAAACTCAGATCCTCTGCTGGTGCAGGGAAAACATTTCTAGTGTTTCAGAATGAAGATTTCTATCCCTGGGGAAGTGCGTGCAAAAAGCTACTCACAAAAAATATATAGAAATTGTGGAGAAGGAAGTCTTGGAAATAAGGAATTCTGACTACTCCAAAATTCTACTGTATTCTTCATATTGCTTTGCAGTTCCTTTGAGGTCAAAGTCAGCATTGCTGAAGCTGCTTGGGCATGAATTCTTGCTGTCTCTCTTAGGCCAGCCACAGCTACAGGGATCCAGCTTGTAACTGAGGGTAGATGAGTGGATTTTTCAGCAGTCTGAAGCAAATGGGGAAAAACTTATTTGTGACATTAATGCACTGAAAAGATAAGAAAGGTACCACAGCAGTATAACCAAACTCTCACTTTGGCAGCTCTGGGGCTGGGTTAATAACCTGTCACAGGAGGTTTCCAAACCTCTCTAATCACAGTGTGAAGTGAGTTGAACTGTATGTCATGTGTGAAAGGAATACAAAGGACATCGAGCAAACATCTGGAAGAAGAGCTATAAGGAGGCAAAGCTAGACACTGAGGAAAGTATACACATCAAGAAGTAGAAAGAGGCAAGCCTTTGTCAAGGAGCAGGTTTCAGGTACACTGGGAGTAAATTCTCAACATACAGAGAGAAGGCTGAGGACATAAATAAGCCAAGAAAAGCCAGTACTCAATAGAGAATTAGAATAGGAGAAGCAAAGAGCCCATCAAACAAGAGTGACAGAAAGAAATGCTAGTTTATTCTGAAATTGCAGGCAACATTACCAAGCCTGAGGTAGCAGTTTTCTGGGTTTCAGGATCCCATTCATGGTACTTCTAGACAAAGCTCTTCTCCTCCTTAAGTCTCTTGCATTTCATGTGCCCCAAGACCAGCATGAGAAAATTCTGGATACCTGTATGGATGCTGTGGATACTCAGCATCTCTGGAAAAGCAGGGAGACAAGAAATGCCAAGCCAGGTCAAACATGTCAAACCTAACACACTGTGGTGCCTTTCTCTATTGAAAGAAGCATCTTTCAATAGAGATGCTCTCTGCTTTGAAGCAGCGTTGGATGCTTCAAAGGGAGCCTTGAGATGTGTGGAGTTGACAGCAGGTAATCTCTCCCTCACAATATTGCTGTGAAGGATGACGTTGTTGCCCTTCCCTTACCAGCAGTAAGAGATTCTAAAATGTCATTTCAATGAATTATAATGTGGCTCTTGACATCCACATTTTAAATGCTGGCATGAATCTCTAGGTGTCTTCCAATGGGACAATAATCCTCAGTGACCTTTCAAGTGAATTACAATACTGACTAAGCAGTGTCGATAGGCAGCACACTAAAAATTTGCTGTTTACTGATTAACATCCATGTATAGAGAAGGAGGATAAGGGACATGAACATGTCTGTACTTATCTCACCTGGTATCTGCAGGAATTTAGAGTGCTGTCTCTGCCCTCCAGCCTGCAGACACCAAGTTTGGGATGGTGTATGCTGAGTATCCCAGCACAGGGCTGGCCTGAAAAAAGCCAGATTTGCTTTTATTTTTACTTGCACTGGAGATACTGAAATCATTGGTATTTAACAGTAGAGGGTTGAGCACACTTTTGGGATGAGTAGAGGGATCTGAGTGGTCTGAGGCATGGTTAAGTGTTGATTTAAGTACTTTGCCCTCCCTTTCCCCTGACTGCCTTTGGTAGTGTTCTTTTTAAAGAGCAGAGAAGCCAAAAGGAACTTATAATGAATGCAAAACTAAGATGCTTAACTCTGAAGAGCTGAGCTGCCATCCTCTGAGTAAGATGAACAGCAGCCAGCTACAGATGTTAGCATCAGAAAATGAATCCTGTAAACTCCAAGAACTAAATCTAAGAACTAGGAACTTAATAATTTACAAAGAGTGCTCGTGAATAATTAAAGGTTGCAAGAGAGCCATTCCTTGGCCTGAAATCACTTAGCCTGGTTGCCTTCTTACACTTCTCAAGCTGGCAGCTTTTCCAGGGAGGGGATTTGGCCGCTGTCTGTTCTTGTTCAGCTCCCAGTAGAGCACAAGTGTTGGGAAGAAATAAAAATAATAAATAAATGGGGCCAGCAGCTAACAAACAGTAACCCCAAAATAAAAAGGGAGGTACTTCTTGCTGGTTCAGGGGAGCATAAACCTGTTTGGAGGGAACAATCAGGGCAGGACAAGATTTCTCCACTCATTACCTGTCCAAATATGGGGCAAATTTCAGAAAGCAAAAATGTCACTTTGACCCCAATGAGATAATTTTCATGATAATACCAAGCTCATTTCCAATATATGGGACACTACACACCATCACAGATTCCTAAAGTAAGAAATTAAGGTGGAGTCATCCCTTCTGTCCACCTGGCTCTTGAGACAGATGGGTGCAATGGGCACAGCCTGTGGCATGATGGTCTGTCAACAAACATAGGGTTACAAAAAGGCCAGCCCAAGAAGTTCGAGTCAGGCAAAGTTTTAAGCAACCAAAGAATGTGGAAAAAAATTCAGGAAATCTTAACTCAGACTTTGCTACCAGAACTGCCTGTACTCCCATTTCTCTTTCCTCAGAACATCAGAAATCACTTTTCTCAAAAACAAGCCTTTCTTTTTTTCCTTACAGTTACGGGAGCACAGCAATCATTGGACTCAACTCTCTTCCTTCCTTTCCTCCTGATCCCAGCAGTTAGAGCATCACAAAATACAAGTTTTTGCCTTTCTCAGGAGGTATACCTACTTCTAAGTCAGCAGTGAAAAGAAATCCCAGCACGAGAAGAACAAGTGTTCTTTTGTATAAAATGCCATCTTTTGAATCAAAAGAAAACCCAAAGTTTAAACAGTTGTGTTTAGTACAGAAGCACAAGCATGCTGTTAGGAAGTATCCACGGTGTGGCCTGACTTCACAAGTTACATTTTGCCTGGTGTTCACAGTTTTGTGCAAGGCTGTCAAGTCTTCATGTGTGAGCACATCCTGTTGCCTCTTTTCCCTGTAAGTTATTTCTGGACATCATTGACAGCTTCAGTTGTTTTGCAAAAGGATAAACATTCCAAAGGTCACTGCATTTCTTTGAACATTGTGAAGGTGGGTGCTGACTAGAGAAGTCCTCTTGAGGCCTGGATGGTGTGACATTGTCCTTTACTGACACCATAAAAATTAAACAGGAGAGATGAATTATAAATGTCCCAATTTTGACAATAGCTTCACTGGTGCTTGCAGCTTCTTAGGGACCAAGATCAGTCAGCTACAATATCCAAGTCTGACGGCAATCAGACTTTATTAGCATCTCACAGAACCACTTGCTCCCTCCTAACGTCTCCTGAAATTGGAACCTGAAATATTTTTCAGTTGCTGTCCTGAATATTTATGTGCTACTGCTGCCCATGTGTGAGTGCAAATAATACCATGTAAAAATGTCTGCCCTAGTATGTAGATAAAAATACATCTTTATTGCATATCTAAAAAATAATATGGTTTTGGCATCGTTTGTTATTTAAATGTCACACAAGGTCAACATTATTATGGGACAGATGAAAAATATGTGTAGGACTTGTTTATTAGCTGTTGGCAGATAAAAATCAGAGTGGGTGGACATGAAATACCACCTTCAGATGTTGACTGCTTGATAAATATCAGGATTGTAATTGCATCTCCAGAAATCAGCTCTAAAAATAGAGTGAGACAAAAGAAAATGAGATGTGAATAAGAATTTATAATAGTGTTTTGTATAATGTCTCCTTCATTAGCATCCATCTGGACAGTGCTGATTAAGTCTCTCAGCACACGTCACTAGGCAGGAGAGATGAAGATGAAAGGATATTCAACAGCAGACAGCCACAAAGTTGTACCACCAGTACAATGAATGCATAAACACTGACAACCCACAGGCAGGCTGCGCTGCATCTCCCCCACTCTACTTCTCTTTGGTGCTGTGACATGTGATTCAAAAATGTGGTTTCAATCCAGACTTATCTTGCCTGCAATTCCCCTCACTGGGTAATGAATGCAGAGGGCAAGGCACGTCCTCGTCAAAGGCTCAAATCCAGACAGAAGGGCCAAAGTTGACAGAGGCAATTCTAAAAGACTGGGGAAAAAATGCATTCTGTACAGACAACTAATTAGAAAAATTGGATATGGTATTCAGGCTGCTGTGCCAAGCTGAAAAACAAAACAGCACAGGATAGATTTTCAGGAAACAGGCTATTCATTATCAAAGAAACATATTTCACACTGAAAAGATTTACTGTCCATAATAATCTTTTTGGATTAATAGCTTTAATTAGCAGAAAAATAGCAGACTCAAGCTTGAATCAATCTGCAAAGATACCCACTCTCTTTGTTAATGCAGGTGGTTTTAACTTTAAAAAGAAATCAGGCATGGAATGAGTTTTCTTTTCTTTGCAAAATCTTTTCTTAAAAGATCAAATTAAAAATCAAGACATTATAAATATAAACTCAAGCAGATAATGCATTCTGAGATACACAGGCTTAGTTGGAAATCAGATAGAAAATTTGATCTTTTAGTAGGAACATTGAGAGAATTACTATGAAACTACCTAGATCAGTGGGAGTTTCTATATTTCTAGCATTACTTTCCAAAGAGGCTATGTCTGTGTGAGCTGTCTGTGACTGAACTCAACCCAGTGTGAAGCCTGGAAGTCTCAAAAATAGTGAAGATCCTGAGTTTTCTCTAAAAGAAAGCTTTAGCATAATTTCTCATCTCACTGGGTAGCTGAGGCACCACCCAGGGGAGATATCTGTTGAGACCTCTAAGAGGGAAAAGCTTTGCTTAGAGTTTGGAGTTTCTTGGAAGCTATAAGTGTACATGAAGAGAAACCCTGCCTGTGAGGAGGAATCTGTCTGTGCCCTGTGATGTGTATCTGCAAAGCTACACAGGGAAAAGCCATTTTGAACATCAAAGATGAGGGTACCAAGTGCGTGGGAACGGCTGAGCAAGATTGTGGGATGGCACAGGAGCCCTTTCCCATTCCCCTTTTGGGATGGAGAGCATGTTAGTGAGAATGGCTGATTTCCAGGGCTTCTGCTGCTGGCAGCTGAGCTGAGCCAGAAGGTTTTGGTGTCCCTCTCTGCTTTGCCAGCAACTGCTGTGAAGAGTTTTATTAGTCTGGACAGCGTAGCAAAGTTCATCTGCAAATACCTGATCCTGTTTTGGGAACTCCAGCAGTTCTGCTTCTCCTGGCTGACCCTCTGCCATTCTCCCCTATGCCATCCTTTTCTTAGCAGTCTTGACAGCTTTCCCTGTTGGAGAGAGGCTGGCTCGTTCCCAGCTCTTCTCACTCAGGCTGTAGACCGTGTTAACCCACACTTTTTCCCTGAACATTTGTACCTTGATTTCTCATGGAAATGAGCCCGGAATAATCCCTTCTTCTGTCCACGGGTCTCTCTCCTCACTCTTAATAACTCTTGAACTCAGTAGCTGTTTTCAGCCAGTTTTGACAGAGAGGCAGAGGTCTCAAAAGTAATTATGTTTTTACCAGTTTTATAAAAATGGCATTTGTGTGGATAAGAAATGGGAGCATGAACATTTGCAAATTCACCCCTGGTTTTTGCCTGATCTCTGATCCCTCTGGCTTCTTGGCATTGCTGAATGTGTCAGTCCAAGGGTCACTGCCAATGTATTTTGTAGGAAGACATTGCACATATTTGTGGTGTTAATGGAAGGTAGTTGTAAAATCTGGCAAACACAAATAGTATCAGAGGACGCAACTGGCAAAAAATTATGGCTTTGTCATATCAGATGCTCACAGAATTACTTGCCCTGCATAAGTGAAAAAGCACTTTGCAGCCAACATTAGAAAATATGTATGTGTTCATCAGTTCATCTCTAGTCTTTGAAGCTGCTAATCAAACTGCAGGCCAGGTGAAAGGTTTCATAGCAGAAGTATCACAGAATCACAGAATAAGCTGAGTTGGAAGGGACCCATAAGGATCATCGAGTCCAACTTCTGGCCCTGCACAGGACCATCCTCAAGAGTCATCCCACAATACCATGTGCCCAAGGGCATTTTTCAAATGCATCTTGAGCCAGTTCCAGTGCCCAAACACCCTCTGGGTCAAGAACCATTTTCTAATGTCCAACCTAAACCTCCCCTGAGACAACCTCAGGCCATTCCCTTGGGTCCTGTCACTGCTCACTACAGAGATCAGTGTCTGCCCCTTCTCTTCCCCTCACAAGGAAGTTGAGGCTGCAATGAGGTCTCTCCTCAGTCTCCTCTTTTCCAGGCTGAACACACCAAGTGACCTCAGCTGCTACTCATACAGCTTCCCCTCAAAGTCCTTCACCATCTTTGTTGCCTTCCTCTGGACACTCTCCAATAGTTTAATGTCTTTCTTACATTGTGGCACCCAAAACTGCACACGACATTCAAGCTTAGGCCACCACCATGTGGCGCATTGCGGGACAGTCCCACTGGTGCTGCTGTGCCTGATGTCACCCAGGACACGCTGGCCCTCCTGGCTGCCAGGGCACTGCTGACTCATGTTCAACTTGCCATTGGCCAGGACGCTCAGGTGCCTAAAATAATCTGATCAGTGTTGAAATACAGAGCAGGCAAAAATTCAGTGAGCAAAAACAAGGAGCCTCTGCATGGTTAACAGTTGATTTAAACCAAAGGGTAATGGTGTGTCCTGAGCTAGGAAGTGTCACTATTCCATTACTCCTGCATCTGCTGTATGTAATAAGGATTGATGCTCTAATAATGTATTTTGCAGATAGGTTGCTTATGACACCATACATCAGAAGAATGAAACCCTTTAGACAACTTCACTGTAAATATCTCCCAAGCAGCACCATTCTGCTGATACTTACTAGAAAATTTGATTGTGTTCAAGATGAGGACCAGACACGTCTGTCAGCAATGAGTGCTCTGAAGCTATCTTTGTCTACATAGAGACCCAAAATTGCTTGGAGAGGGTTACATAAAGAATCAGCCTGTCTATTATCCCCACCGTGAAGCATAGGAGCAAAATCATGTTATTATGTAATAAGCTATTTATGATTACAGATCAAAAGAAAGGTCTCATAACTTTCCTAAATGAGCTACAAACCTGCTTAAATGGTGGTTATGAGCTTGCAAGTTGGTTTTGCCTACTGTTCTTGTTGAAAGTCATCTGCTATGGAATACAAAAATCCTTCTAGCTCTCCCCATTTCCCTGAAAATCTCCAAAGCTGTGAAAACAGAAATGTTGGGAAAGAATGCTTTATAGCATTATGAATTTGCTGACATAAATATGTACTAATCAGAGTGATAAATTTATGTCTGATCCAAGCAGCAAAATAAAATAAAAAGGATATATTTGTGCCAGCGTATATCAAAACCCCTTGAGCTGTGCTCCTCTGTCAGACTTCATAAATACTGGATCTGTCATCCCAATTCCACTGCAGCACTGCAGACAAGACTGTAGGAATGTATTTATTTGATATGATTATGATATAAACTTCATGTCTGATCCTTCTCTCCCTCATAAAGTGGAATATTAGATTAGATGTTACCATGTGTGCATCATAATCAGCTGTCTTTTCACTGACTCCTTTTTGATCGATGAGAGAACAATTTTGCTTTTTTTACTCAATCCAAGAAAAAGCTAATTATATTCTTTTCTGAACATGTGATGTTATTAAATTTGATAGAATGGGCTCCAAATAAAATACAGAACTTGGAAAAACAATTATTTCTATTATTAGCAACAAGGCACATTCACTCTGCCATAACTGTGGAGGCACTTGAAATAATCTGTCTTCTTGTCACTATTGTGGAAGGCAAAGGGAAAAGTACCAAATAGCTGCACTTGAGACGGGTGTACTGCATCCCTACCAGCACTGCAACCCGTGTGTCAGCCACTTGACTTAAGGTGGTTTGGGAGGGAGATCCTCAGAGGAAAGAGAGACAGACAGTTAAAAGGGCTTTCCCCTCATTCACCTCCTTTTATCTCTTCTCTGGTGTCTGTTTTTATCTAATCCCTCCCTTGGCAGTAGGGCAGCATGCTAATTAGCAACTACCTGGTGCAGCTGGGGCACCAGGGGCATTAATTGGAGAATAATTAATGCTGGTGCCAAAACCCTGGTCTCTGGTTTATCAAACAGTGTGAGGCTATGCACGAGTACATAGGAGCTCATCTATATGAGAGGATCAAGAAAAGGGACTAAAGATGCTTTTATTTCCCAAGCCCTGTAATGAAACAGTATTTGCAGTGGGGCTGCAAATTAGTTGGACATTATTTTTTCTGCTCTCACTGTAGAATTTTTTTTCAATGTATCCTTCTAGAGAAAGACAGTGACAATATGCTGAAGTGAACAGTCAAAGATATTTAAATTGGCTTCCAGATTAATGCAAGCAAATGTCAAGGTGACAGCTTGCTGGTGTTTACAGCTTCATCTTCGAGCGTTGAACTATGCATTTTATCTATTTGTTATGTGTTCTTGTGACAGCTTTTAATTTACTACCAGCAATGCAAATGGTGTTTTCTCAACTATGCAGACAATATGTGTCCTCTTGAACAGCAAACTGAAGTTAGAGAAACAATAAGAAAATAGTTTTGTGTGTCTAAAAAGAGACATCCGCTTTGTTGAATGTGAAAATTGTAGAGAACGAACATGATTTATTCTACAGTTTTCCTGTATGGAGTGTCCCCTCTAAAGCTATGGTATATATCCTACACTATCAAACTGCTTTAAAAGATTGCTTTGCTGTCACCAAGAAATTTTATTGAGAAACACATCACAGAATAAAATCTGAATAATACAAATGCTTGTTTTCTTTATTCGTTTAAACAAATATTTGGTTTTATGTATTTCAATTTTTTTTTTTTTTTTAGGAAATTGCCCTGGATTCTTTCTCTAGAAATGGGGTAAGGCATTCAGCCAGAAACAGTATTTTTAATTTCAATCAACTGAACTTTTAAAAATACTGGTTTTTCAGCAAAATTTATTTTTGATTTGCTACAAATATCTAGAAAATGGTTGAAATGGTGGACTTGTAAACAAACTCCTTTTTAGCATTTTATATAATGGCATTTCTGATCTCAACTAAAATATCTGTAGTGGAAACAAAGCCCCTTTACTAAGGTGCATTTGTACCATGAAGAACATCCAGTGGCAACATGCACAGTCTGGACAATGTCACAGCTAGAACAACATTTTCTTCCTGTAGAGAACCTATTTGCATAAATGAAAATTACATGTGTCCTGGTACAGTATCATTATTTTATATTCTATAAATATAATTTATTCGAGTAGGTTTAAGGGCAAGCATGTGTGATAGCCTCCCACTATTTAATTCCTATAAACAAACAAGTATGCAATTAGCATACACTTACTGGCTATAGTCTAACACTAATTAAAGATATTTTAAAAGGAAAAAAAAAAGGATTTTTTTTGTGCTGAAAGATGAATAAAACACATCACACAGCGCACATCATCTACTGTAGAATTAGTGAAAAAATTTAATTAGTGACTCAATGTCCGTGGCCACAGCCATGGTGCACCTTGATTTGGTCAGTGACATGGTGGGCATTTAGGGGCATGTCTGGGGAGTCTAACCAACCATCAGCAAAGGTTTGGATGTATTTAAAGGGCATCCTGCTGACTAGGTGTAGAAAAGAAGAAGAAAAACCGAAACCAGAGTGGAAATTGTCAGAAATGCAGGTGCCCTGGCAGCGGGGACGAAAAGAAGTGGGATTTTGAAAATGTAGCACACACACTAGAGCAGGGCTGCACTGCTTGGTGTTCCCAGCTTGTCTTCCAGGGTTCAAACAGAGGAAGACTCTTTATGAGGATAAAAGGAAATCAATACTTGAGAATTAAACTGCAACAATTGTGTTTTCTTTCCTATGTGAGCAAAATGGCAAATGTAGTGCCTTACACTCAAAGCATAGTTTAAATGAAAGCTTTAAGAAAAAGGATTCAAAGCAGGCTGCCAGAGGATGGGAAGCACCTCCCTTTTGCTCATATTTAGGACAGCCATGTGGAGGCAGAGCACTTGTGCAAGCCTGTGCATCAGGAAGAGAGAGCTAACAAGTGATGTCAATCCAGTGATTTAGAGGAAGTAACCATGGACAGGAGACAGACCTCTGTAGCAGTGGTAGGGCTTGCTGGCATGCCCAGCAGTGCTGGTGCTGCAGTGCTACTCCTCAGGCCATGGCCAGCAGGGGCCTGAAGCTGCCTGCCCCGTGCTAGATATTTGCAGGAGCTGCTTTTCCTCTGACCTGATCTTGGACTTAGCTCCTGGCTCAGCCAGTGACTGGGATCTCCCCAAGTTTTGCTGTTTCAGAGGTGCCATGCCAGAGTCTCTTCTACTGCCCATCTGCCTTAGCAGCCTCCCTGCAAGAGACCTGTACAAATTCCTTGTTGAGGTGTTAGTTCAAATGCTTTGTGGGACAGATAAGGCAAAATGGTGCATGCAGTGGAGAGTGGCAGAAGGGCAGATGCAGAGGTGAGTGTTGGTTTCATTTACCCAAAACACTCGACTTCAGGCCCTCGTGAAAATCCATTCAAAGTGGGTCACTCAGGTGAGGTATCTTTTCTTCCCATATGTGATACTCTAATCCTTTGCCAGAAAGGCAGAGAGATTTGAGTGAGGTACAAAGTAATGTCAAATTCCTGGCCACTGAGGGACAATTTCTTCAGCCAAACCAGAAAAGTAGCAGGACTCTCCCACACAGCCAGAAGAGAGAGACTTAGAGGTCCCTCACTTCCTTTTATTTCAAACCCTGCCAGGTGGAAGGAGATAAAAAAGAGCAAAACTCAAGTATTTCCTTTCTCCCCTGCCCTTAGTGCTAAAATAAATAGAAAAATAAATTCTTGATCACTAAGCAGAGCTCCAAACTGGCTCTGGCAAGTCATTATAATATGTAGATTTGTTTTCTTTATACACAAAACCAGAATCAAAATCCCATATAAGCTTCTTTTGGCAGTATCTGAAATTACATGCCTGATCTTTTTATGCAGAAATCCCTCACTGAAAATGCTTCTGCAATTTAAATGCGGTGTGAAGCATTTACTGTTCATACTTATGCAAAGGTTTGAGGGAGAAAACAGGAATTTATCTTATTGCAGTCATTAATGTGACTGTCTTCAGCTAGGCAGAACAGTACTGCGTTCCTGGTTAAACTGGGGCCTCAAACTGTATTTTTTTACGGTCACATATAAACTGGCCCATAATAGCGTATCAATAAACCCCAATTACACTCAGGAAAACACTAAAAGCAAAGCTCAAGTGAAGCTCAATAAAGTCTACAGGCAAATTAGAACTGTGTGGAATAGTGACATCCATCTGGTATTTTTCAGTGACTTCTAGTCAATTACTACATTTCATCATATGTAATCCTCTTTTATCTTCTGTTCCTGCTGCTACAGTAATTCTCACTCTGCTACATCTGTGGCTTTACTGTGAATTTTTATCACCTATGGGTAAGTGGACCTTTTTTTTTTCACTACCAGTTGTGCTGTACATGTTTGGGGAAGAAAAAAAGGAGCAATCGAAATCCAACCCAAGAAAAAGAAAGATTTAATTGCAAGAGAAGAGAAAGATTTAATTGCAAGAGAAGTGAAACACAAACTTAAAGAGCTCAAGGTACGAATATAAAATAAATCTATTCAGATATGGCAGATAATAGTGAGCATGTCAAAAGTAAGTTTCCACTCAGAACATGAATAGTTGAAAACATGGTGTAGGTTCAAGTGTCTGGAGTGACATGTATTTTTAACAACCTTCTATGATTTGATCATATCTCTGATAATCCTTTAAAAAAGAGCATTCTAAAATAAGCCATAATGGTATTTTTCTTAGAGAAGGAAGCTCTGGCTGTCATGTTCTCATGACAAACATTAAATCCAGAAATATATTCTTTGTATATGTTGAAAAATAGAAGGTTAAACCTGCAGCAGAAGAGTTGATTTTACAGCTCTAGTACTCTGTGCTAGTCTATTAATATGTTAAATCCTACAAAGGCTTCCAGTGATTTTTGTGCAGATGTAGAGCAGGAAAGGAAAATCTTGCCCATTTCACAGCTCTATACAAAAGACAGGCATCACATAAGCCTTTATATCAGGAGGGACTGTTCTCTCGGGGCTTCAGACAGAGAACCAGGCTTGGTGCAAATTATGAGTTTGTCTGTGGGAATATTGACCGATGCATGGACCCATTTTCCAAGTTGCCCCGAAATCAGACGGCACTTCTAGATCAGTAATCATCTGCAAGAGTGAAAATGAGAATAGAGCCACAGAGGGAAAATCTAGGAAAACTAGCAAGGAGTGCATGGTATGGATCCACACCTGGCTCTTCTGCATTCTTGCAAGCACTCCTTTTCATGATGTTTTCAGGAGATTGGGACTCCTTCCCCAGAGAGGCAAGTGAAAATGTCATCCTGTGGCACGGTCTTTTTATAGAAAGGTGGCTTTCTCTCCCAAGTACAAATTCCCAATGGAGTGCCGCTGCTTGTACATTTTTTGTTTGGAAGTTATTTGGCTGAAGATGAGATAAAACCAAACTGGACCTGAGCTTGCTGAGCCAAGTGAAACAGAGACTGATTGCTGCTTTCAAGTACCTCAGGGAAACAGGATTCTGTAAGGCAGAAGACAAGGGAGAGAGCAGAACTAAGGAATACAAATATACTAGTACTATATATAATCTTCAAATTAATAGGTTTTTAAGCAGAGGATGAATGAGGGTCTGGAGCTGCATCCCTGTAGGAACAGAGGCTGCAAGAGGCCTGAGTAGATTCAAGATACAGCACAAACAGCTGAAGAAAGAAATAATGTGACATGATTAAAAGATGCAGCAGGAAACAGGATTTGTTGGTGTAAGAAGTTCTTTCCAGGCCTATGAAAAATGTTTTTTTAACTTTAAAACCAAGAAAAACTGAGTGAACTATTTCATCTTGTCTATTTCTCCATTTTAAATGAAAATATAATGTTTAATGTCAGTGCAAATTACACATGAGAAATGGCTTAAAATGCACATATTGCCCCTATTTTGAGTTCCAGGATTCAGGTTCAGGAAAACTTCTCCCCTCCAAATGCCAGACCAGGGATGATGCTGCAGCAGTACTTTTGGTGCATTCAGAACTATTAAAGCCCTAGAAAACTGGCTCCTCTTACACCCCTAGAAATCCCTCTGAAGAGTCAAAGCTATGCCTGGGTTGTGGTTTGCTTGAGGCTGGAACTAAATGTCACCCATTTGTCATGAATCAGGTGCTAGAGCCAGGAGCTGGCAGGAAGGATGGTAGAGCTCCCCAGACTGCCTCACTGCCTGGATGCACTCCTTCAGATGTCACTCAGTTCCCACAGTAAGCAAAGAAGCAGCTGCCATGAGAGAACTGATAGACACTTTAAGTCCTGGTTATAAAACTTGTTATGTATTATTTACTCAGCACTGACAGCTTGCTCTGCACTGTGCACACAAAGCAGTGCACTCTCTGCCTGTGGGAGCTTTTGATTTCAGGGATTACAAATCCAAAGGTTCAGGAGACAGCCTGAATCTGGATTACTCCACCCATCATCCTTGGCTGCTGCTGTCTGGATTGCATATTTCCTTTCCAATGCACAGCTATTAATTTCCTCTCTGTGGAAACTGAGATGCACCAAAGGATCTTGATCTTTCTGGAGTGGGGACACTGCTGAGACATGCACCCAAGTACCAGGAAATGGTCCAGATTTTTAATCTACACATAGTCTTAAGCAGCTTTATACCCAATGAAAGCAGAATACCTGGAAAAACTGAATCAGTTATTCACAATTTGCATATAACTCCTTACCCACATGTTTCAGTGCTCCTGTTTATTTTTTTCTCAACAGGTCTAGTTACCCCAGAAGAGAATTACAGTGATGTGCACTTCAAATGCTTGTCTCAGAGATTGCTCAAATACCTTCACAACACGGTATCACCACATTTGAAAATATCCAAGTTCAGGGTCTCCAAATGACACCAAAATGAGCTGGCACAGAGATCAGGAAATTCCTAAAATTAGCTGACAGGATGTGCCAAGAGCAGGGATATCTGAATCCCATGATTCTTCAAAACCTTGGTTGCTGCTTTTTTTTCCTCTTGTGTGGCACCTTGTTTCATACAAGAGTATTTGATCAGTGCTTAACCTGGACTAAGATCAAAGGTGTTCCTCAGGTGAGACAATGTCAGAAGTACCACCCAGCTGGCTAAGCAAGGACCTCAGCACTGTGGGAGATGCTCTCTCCAGAAGTCCTTGACTGGCTGCACTGCTAAGGAGCCTTGCTAATTTCGAAAGATTGTGACACAGTTCAGGACACAGGGTCCAAAGGAGGATTGCCATTCTGTGTACAGAGAGCAATGGATAAAATAAGTGGAAAAGGAAGAAGGAAAGGAGTTGAAATAACTGATGGAGCACAGGGACAGGAGGACAGAGGAAACAAAAGTGGAAGGAGCTGAAAGTAATTTCATTAGTGTGCTGACTCTGAAGAGCCCTGTCAAAAGTGAGTAAAAGTCAGTTAGCATTTATCTTTTAGCCCTTTTAGTGTGTGTGTGTGTTTTGGGAATGATGAAGGTTACTGGGTCAGCAGGAATGGGATTCAGCTCAACAATAAAGAAACTCAAAGTAAGTATCTGTATGTGTCTCTACTTGTGAGCTGTGAGTACAAGCTCCTGCTGTAGCCAATGGAGGTCTAGGGGAATGGTAGTTGTCTCTGCTTAGGTGATTGATTAGTGCATTCTGAGATGCCATAGAATATCCAAGATAATTCTCTGCAGGTACCAGGTGTATCACACAATTTATTACACCTTGAAAATATGCTCAGTGACAAACAAGATATCTCAAAATTATTCCAGATACCTAAGTGTAAGCAACTAAATCACACACCTGGTGGACAGAATCTGAGAGATGCAAAGAGCTGTTTTTCTAACCCTTGCAAATGATGCTCAGGGGCTGTCTGGATATGACTGTCCCAGCTGAAGAGGAGCTCAACCCATCGTATCAACCTAAGCATCACCAATACCTTGGGGGATCTCTGCTGAGGTCACTGGTGGTGCTCACCAGTCTGTCCTGTGCCTCTTCCCATTCTGGGTACAGAACGACTCCTAGGTCTTGCTGCTTTCTCAACTGTCAGGAAATATTTTCAATAATTATGTTGCAAGCCTCTGCCATACAACACAATTAATCTTTACGAAGTTGTAGTTGGAAGACTCACATGTGACCATTAGCTGCTGCTGATTGATGTAATTATCTTTATTTTGATCATCCTTGAACTTTAATTGCAAAACCAGAGATTTTTCAAAATGCTGCAGTCACACAGCCCATTGTTGTGGGTTTAAGTGATGAAATGGTCCCTGGTGTTTACTCTTGGAGCTGGCTTCCCAACCAGTGTCAGGTTAGATGAGATGAACAGGGTTATAAAGCAGTACAAAACTTGCTGCTCTGATTTCACAGGTTTTGCTTTAGTATTTTAGGCCCAAACATATTAGGGTTCAGAGCTACAGAACAAGAAAATTCAGCTGCCTTTTGAAAAGCTACCCCATGTTCTCTAAAGACCATCATTCTTCTGTCCTTTTCCATGTTCAGTTTCCATCCATTCACATTTTGCTTATCTATAGGAAGCAGAGCTGGTTGTGGTTTCAGCTGAAGATGACATATTTATTCAAGGGGTGACTAAAGAAAAAACCACAAGTGAATGCCTTGAGTCTTCTACTGAAGTCAAACCTTTGGAGACATAATTGTAAAAAGTGTGGGGTGATCTGAGACAGGCTGAGTGAAAGCTAATGGCAGGAGATGGGATCAAAGGCATCTAAGTTGCAGAGGCCAGTCTTATTTATGCAACATTTTTGAGCATTAGACAAACTGCAGCCGACAGGCTATGCTGATTTTAGCTTTGTTTTTGCAAAACCTTTTGATGCAGATTCTGCAAAACCAAGACAGAGCAGTATGAATCTGGGTTTGCAGTTATTCAGGATGTCAATGTCAGGGTCAGGAAGGGAAAGGGATGCTTGAAAAGAAAAAGCCTTTTTTTTTTGGTTGACTTCCAGTCTAAACCACAAGCATGTGATTGACCTTTCTAATGCTCCTCCTTGATTTTCAGACTATTGAGGAAACCAGGCACCTTGTTTTCCTCAGTTTTGCATTTAATAAGGTTGTGTACATCTGTTAGAAGTCTCAATTCAATCAAACTTGAACATATGGCGAAGTAAAGTCAATGAGACTATTTGCAAGCTTACAGTTAAGTGTGTGGATGGGAACTTTGCTGAATCAGGGCCATATTGACTCACAAGGCAAACTGGCACACAGATTGATATTTAGCTGTTAGAGGCAAAAATAGTTGCCTGCTTCTTCCTGACTTTTTTTCTTTTAATACATCTCTATTACAGGCAACATGCAAAACTATAAACATGAATAAATACACACACACAAAAGAGGAAGCAAATTCTGTCAAGAATTCCAAGAGAGGAATAAAATCAAGGGAATTTTATCTAAAACTCTGCTGGACTGCCATTTGTTCCCAGCTTCCTCTGAAAGTTAACTTTCCATATCATACCTTCTAGAGTGCGCCAATGAAAAAGTCCTTGTCTTATAATATATATAATGAGAGTTTTTTTAAAGCTTGCACAATGTGTGCAAGTGTGGCTGACTTGATATGAAGCAACAGTCACTTGGTTTTTGTTTTCATAACCCATACTGGAATTAGACACTCATACTGAAGATATTATTCTTCAGATATTAATATTCAAATATTTATCTATTTCTCAAAGACATAGAGACGTGAAGAAAGTGGATGAAAACAAAGTGAGAAGCAAAGAATAAGCAGTCGGTCAACTTTGAAGTGAACATGTTGGGAAAAAATGTCAGCTCAGCTAAATTAAAGAAAATAAGAATGGGAGAAAGTGATAGCAGAGTAGAAAGTTGCAGCATTTCCGTCAGAGGAGAACCTGCTACAGGAGACTGAAGTAGAGTTTGAAGCATGGACCTGAAATTGTGCCCAGAGGAGGCACTAACTGTATAGCTGTTAAGTCTGTCCAAGAATGTAGCGTGAAGGGACGGCTGTGGAGGGAAGGTTGGGTGCTCCACCCCAGTGTGGAGTCACTTGTGGAGGCCAAGTGCTTGGTCAGCCTCAAGAGTTTGTTCCCCAGCACTTTGTGTATCCAGTCCAAATACCTGTTGCCAAGCCTGTAACCGCATTCCAGAAGGGTTGTGTGCACTTGATGAATGGAGAAGGAGGAGTTTTGTGCTTAGGGCAATGGAGACTGAAGAGGTCCAAAGGCATAGTGGTAGACCTGCTAATGAATTGGGAAAACCTTTGGTAGGAGTGCCTGACTCTGGACAACAAAAAACTGGTGATTCAAAATGGCAAAGCTTGCTTCTCACACTTGTCTGTTGAACACCATGATGTTTGGGTTTTGGATGACATTACGCTGCTGAGCCACTCTGCACTTCAGGTCTGACAGTGCCACGCCACTGCTCTTCTCTTGACAGAAAAACTGACGCATGGCAGAAGCATGGCACTGCAGCTCTGCTGGAGAAAGGGCTGCGCTCCTCCTGTTCTGGTTCCTGCCATGACATTTGCCTCCTCTTCTCAGCTCTTGGCTGGACTGGGAAACCTCACCTGCTGAGGACACAGGGGAGAAAACTGGCTGTCATACCCAAGTGGTATTACAGCAGTAAGCCGCAGTTGACGCACTTTATTTTCTGTGTCTTTTACATATGTGTGTGTATTGGAGCATGAAGCAAGGCAGGAAAATTAGTCTCAAAGTCTTCCATAAAGAAGCAGCTACATTTAAAGTTTTTATGGCCAGTCTCATTGGTTAACAAACTGAACATGAGCTCCCACTGTGATGTGCTAGCTGAGAGCGTAGATGCGAGCCAAGGAGGTGTAAACAGCAGGATGTCATGCAGAATGGTGGGAGTGTGTATTCCCCCCTGCCCTCTCCTACAGCAGAAGCAGAATTGTTTGCAGAATACTGTGCCCCATGCTAGTGCCAGGCTTAAAAGTAAAGAAAAATAGAAAGAGAGAAGAAAACTGGAGAGATTTTAGAAAAGATAATTTTAGGAATCTAAAGGGATTTTAGAAACAAACATCTGCAATTATAAGTATGGAAAATATAGTCTGGCATAAGGGTCTTGTGGAAGCAGCCCCTTTACCATGAAAAAGAAGATTCAAAGCTGAGCTGAGAGCAGCCTTTGAACATCCCTAGAGAGGATGGGGGTATCTGACACCGGTGAGTTGCTAACCCTGTGGAAGAAGCAAGAGCTTGTATATGTGTTTGGACTGCCAGCCAAAGCTTGACATTTTGAGGGGGATTCACAGTTTTAAGTAGCAAAGGCAATTAATTGTTGGAGTGATTTACTAAGGGATGTATCTTTAATTAAAAAATGTTTTGGCTTCAAAAATATGCTATTTAACTCAGATAGGAATTAGCCCACTGTTTTGTAAGAATGTGACCCATATAACCAGAGCAGCTTTGACAACCTTAAAATCTATTGAACTATTATTTTTTTAAATCAACCCAGGTTATCTTTCCTCAAATATTTTAGTTGCTAAGCCAATCACATCGCCATCTTGGGGGAATTATTCATAATTATGGAGCAGAGTCTCCTCTCAAGGGGAAAAAGGTAGAGACAGCTTTTTCTTTGTATTGTTTAAATAAGTCAAAGCTCTGGTAGAGGAGAATGCATAAGAAATAGCAGCTGTGTTCAGTGAGGTCAATCTAAAAGAAGCCATAGCATAGCAGCAGTTTTAGGGAAATGAGAATTAAATTTGAGGGAAACTCTAGGTTAGTAATGCTTGTTTCAAAGGAAGGACAGCAAAAACACTCATTGCCCTGGTCAAAATGCACAATACGTGTTCTGACTTAAAAAAAAAAAATGAAGACAACAATACAAAACAAGTCAAGTCAAAACAAACCAAACCAAATTTATTCACGCTTTATGTAGAACAGAGGCTCTAGAAAAAGATGAGAGATATCATGTGACAGCCATGGCAAAAATAACACACTTTATAGTTATGAACTCAAAGCCAAAGTAATTTATGTCATAGAAAATAGAGTTCAATTTGAGCTATTTCTGAAGTGGATATAAGTAATGAAAAAATGTCAGCCTATGAATTCTGCATTTGCAGTTAGAGAGTAGGCAGTGGCATAATGGGAATATGTGAATAATAAGATACTACAGACACTTGTGGAAGCAGAGGGAGAAGCTGAAAGGTGTTTTTAGATGTGATTCTGAATTTGACTGACTTTTTAACAATTTTCACAAAGCCTACCATTTTCATAGCATGCCTAATATTTCATGTCTGGTGTTGAGTTTTACACTGAGATTAATATTAACAATAATACACATTTGAACCGGAGGAAGCGAAACAAACTACGTGAAGATCACATCTACTCAGCACTCACTCGTCTTATGATTACTCAGTCCAGTTTCCTGTACTCAGACCCTTGCTTACTATTCCCCAATATGTACATATTTCCTGTTTGAACCAATAAAAATCTTGCAGGAAAAATCAAGCCCAAACAGCCCCTCCTTCCCCACCTCAGCCAGTTGTAAAGATGATGGTGATTCAAGATTCCTTCTGCAATACACAGTCTCTACATTACTTTGCAATGCATTTGCAAAGCAATAGTTATTTACTGAGTAGGTCACGTAGCATATTGATGCTGTGAGTTGCACTCACACAGTTAGTCATTTTGGTATCAGTGAGATTCCTTGAATGTATAATATCTACTCAGTGGGACTGAGGCTTCCAAAATGGGACTTGGAGAATATAAACGGCTTGTGCCCTACAGCAATAGCTGCAGTGCCCTGGTGTGGATTTGCAAAGTGTGACAGAGACTTCAAATGAGGGACACAAAAAAATTAATTATGCAGACAACTGAAATTGCTGAGGATCCCTTCCTTTAGGGGAAAGATTCTTTCTGGTACTAGAGGCTCATGATTATTTATTTCTGCTTGTAACTTTCCATTACAAAAGTGCGAAGACACAAATCTGTGTCAAAGGGAGATGGTTTTTGAATTAAAATTGGAGGCATCCTCAGGAGGCAGGGAGATATGTGCTTAAAATGTGACTTGAGGGACAAAGATAGAAGAGACTACTTGGGGGGAAACAAGACTACACTCTTAGAAAGGGGGTAATAATGAAAAGACTCAGGATATGTTTAAACAGAAGTACAAAAGCCAGCTGCCCTGCGTTCAGCTTCCCCAGTCACTCACATGGGGAAAGCTGCATGTAACTCTTGCTATTTTCAAAGCTTCCCTTCCTGCAGAAAGCAGGGACAGGAGAGACAGTGTCTGGTCAGGTTGGGGTGGCTACCTGCAGCATGGTGCACAACCAGTGCACACCTTGAGCGGGGCTTTGAGCCCCATTGAAGCCTGGGGATTGGCCTTCCCCATCCCAGGAGGAAGAGGCAGCAGTCAAATTCTTGCTGTAAGTGAATGACTCCAGAGTAGTCTGCAAACTGCCATGTGCCCAAAGCATTCCCACATCTGTATCAAAGATGCAGAAATGTGCAATGAGGAGGCACCTCACATGAACATTGCATGACACATATATAGAAACCTAATTAGCTCATGTAGTGTTTAAACCAAGAATCCAAAGGATGCTATCAAGAAGGTCGTAATATTTCAAGAACTAGGGAAGCGAGAGTATGCAGGAGAAGTGAGGCTATTTATGAATTCAGTGGTAGTGTGAGTGCTATATAATTCTCTGAATAGGAATATAAAATTGCACTGGTTCTTTGATTTAAGTTCCATTTTTTTCTGAAACAGAAACGGCTTGCTTGTAGTTTGTTCATCTTGTGAACTGATGGAGAAGCAGATAGTTTTGGCCTATCTGAATATTTTATTAGGCTTATTCATGTCACTCAGACCATTTTGGCCGAATTAGCAATACCTTTGTCTTCTAATTGCAGAAGGATCAGTCTGGCTTAGCAAGAGTTGTTTTCCCCATCCTCTTTTAAAGAGATAAAGCTTTTTTTGTCTGATTTATAGAAGAAAAAATCAAAATGTTTCTCATTCTGGGGTTTGAATCCCTTCGTGCTTTGCTGGGTTAATTTGTGTAAAACCAGAAGAAAACTTTGGATTTTGAGGGAGCTTTAAAGCCCGAAGCAGGAGCTGAAAGAGAAGTGCTGGAGAGCCATCGCATACATCAGCTCTCAGCTTTGTGCTTGACATCCAAATACCAGCATCAGCTTTAGAAACCTTAAAGAATATGATTTGGCTATAAATATTCCAGTGAGAAAGAGAGGTAGGGCTGATGTGTCACAGCTTTGATCTTCCCTGGGTGAGCTGAAGAAGACAGCTTGACCTGTGTCTGGGCTCTGTGCTGATGTGTGCTCAGCAGCAACACACATCTACAGCACCCAGGCCTGAGCGAACAAAACTCACACCGTCAAGACTTCAGTGAGCAAAAAGGAGCAAATATAAAAAAGAATTTTTTGAATACAAATTAAAGAAATATTATCCTTTAGGAAGAATTGTTACAGGATTGACAGCTCTGTGTCAGACTGTCCTGCTATGAATTTGAAGAGCTGGACTGGAGGGAAGTGAGACTTTCCACAGACAATTTAGTGGTGCAAATTATTACATGTTATTATTCACAATGATATTGGATTGGTACTTAAGCATGGACTACAAAAGATTGCCTCCATCCCCAGGGAAATGGGGATGTCAAGAGACAGACAAATAACAGAGATTGAGAGGAGACACAGGCAGGGAGGATGACGTCAGTGGCATAAGGCTACACAGCAGGTCAGCAGCAAAGGAGCACATATTTCCAATCCCCAACCTGGATTGTGCTTCCTCCCCAACCCTCAGCCTTGCACCAATGAGAGGCCTTCCACCCTTAGTGTTAAGTCTTAAAATAAACAACGTGATAGCGTCCCATATGTGGTCCCTGAATTAGTGCATAATGGAAACTGGTTTTACAATCTCCTACACTGTTACCCTGCTGTTGCTGTCACATTTCAGCAAGATACCCCAGACAGAGGTCTGGCTCAGCAATGACAATTTCAATTAAAAACATTTGTTTTCACGTGTTTCTAACAGTTTCCACATGGTGAGAAGTGCTTCCTCTCCCGATGCGAATTTGGGGCATAGGACAGTGAACAAAACATGTATGTCTCTCTCTGCATGGAAAACTTAATTCCATTGTGGCTTCATTTGGTGTCGTGCTGCAGCAGAGCCAGGGTGTTGCACTCTTGGGTATCTCACAGTGCTAATGGAAGTTCATTTTCTCTAATCAAATATTCTCTGTTTAGCCTTTTTTCAACCTAGAAACAAAAGCAACTATCATACAAACAAAAAGGGAGCTCTTGTGTAAGCGAGTAAGTTTGTTTGCTATGATATCCAGCCTCTAAAAATGCTGTTACTGGTTTGCAGATCATATTTCTGCAACATCTGGGGTTAAGTACACTTTCTGTTGCTGTACACAGATTTAAATAAGTTGAGACATTTTATAGTTTAATGTCTTGACACTGCAAAGTAAACACATTTTTTCCCAGCTATTTAAGAGGGTTTTTCACATCAGTATGCTAGATTTAAGGAAATACTTGTGATGTGCTGTGAATATGTACATTTTTTTTAAGGAAAATGATGGGTTTTGCCCATTAGCAACATAATCTTCCTCCNGTTTTTCACATCAGTATGCTAGATTTAAGGAAATACTTGTGATGTGCTGTGAATATGTACATTTTTTTTAAGGAAAATGATGGGTTTTGCCCATTAGCAACATAATCTTCCTCCAAAGAGCCCATTTCTCTGCCTGTACCCAAGTTCACTATGTTTCACAGAAGTCACAGCAATCAGCAAGCAGTCAAGGAATCAGGACCTGCCCTGCATTTGGAAATGATATGCAGATATGTTCATGTTTGATCTGAGAGGTAGGCATGAACAAAACTGTCCTGGCGTGTTTGACCTTGGAGGAAACAATACTCACTAGCAGCGATTAAAACCTATCCTGGGGTGAGACAGCAACCTGATCTCTTCCCTTTACAGGATTGCTTGATACTTTTTTATGTACCTCAGCTCTCTAAATACCTCCCTACTTAGTTTGAAAGCTCCTCTGGTGTTTCTTATTAATTATCTGTGAACAGTCTCCCTGAAATGACTCTTTCTTGGGAGATAGGTACCTACTTTTTTCCCTAAAGCTATGTAGCAGGTACTTGCTTGAATTCCTGTAGAACGACAAAAAGCTAGGTACATTCAAGCTTGACTTGCATCATAACATCTCTCACCTTTTATGCAAAGGTCTAGCAACTGCAGCACTCCTCTAGAGTGGGAGAAACTCAAAAGGAATGATCAAAAGGCCGAGGCAAGCTCACCTGAGGGGATGCTCCTCTCCAGCCATCACTGGAGACAAGTATCTGGTGAGGTGACAGCTTACTGCTGACATTGCCCTGGTTCCTTACATAACTCTGTGTCTCCTGCGTTTCTGTCTGGAAAATGGCCAGCTATAGCTCAGATCATCCCAGGGCAGCACTAGGGGTTGTTTATTCACAGGAGGGACACAGGAGGACACATCTGTGACCTGACAGTGGAGCTCAATATTCCTTTTGTTTTCTTGTACTCTCAATGGAAGCACTAAATATTTACCAGAAATGGATTTCCAGTCCTTTATTTCCTTACCTGAGAAATCCATGAAAAGTACTTTCCAAGTGTTCTGGCAGCTATGTTGGGTAGAAAGACCATCCCCTCTCACTGAGCACCAAGAACTTCAGCTTCCTCTGAGATGTCAGGCACCAAAACCAAGCAGGCTGTGGAAAATCAAGTTCTTTCTCTCTATTGCATCAACAAATAACACCGTTGTGTTGCCTGTGTGAGTTCAGCAACTGTTGTGGGACTGGAGTCAAGGACCATCCAAGTAAAATGCATAGACCATATTATTCCTTATGGATCAAGGTTTTTTGTATAAAGGTGAAAATAGCCTAAATATAGAAGAAGTGATGAGGAGAGGTGGTGAGATCAGTATAATTTTAACTGGACACTTATGTTTGGATACTACAGTCATAATCCCACACTTCCTTCATTTTTCAGGAGGATATTGAGCCCTGGGCAAAGAGAGTAGCTTAGAAAGGGCAAAAACAGGTGATGGGAATGGGATGAGCAAGAAGGATGTGGAAAACGGCAGAGATTGGCTGTACTTAAGGAACACTGAAGAGCAGAACCCTCATGGCACAAAGTGGTAGATGCAAAAAAGAGAAGAGATGAAGAGTTTTATTTAAAAGACAGCTCTAGATGACCAGAAAAGTGAATGCAGCAAGGCAAGGAAACCAAATGGGTATTTGTGTTATACGAAATTTAAAACAGTGATAACAAAAATTTTAGAAAAATCACCCTATTTGTCTTATTCACTTCAACAAATGCAATGGGGTTCTGCTGATCTCCATGGGACAACAATCCTGAGGAATTGCTGTTGAATCCTGAGTCAGACCAGATTTTGTGGCATATGCAAAAGTAAACGTTTCCCCATTCAGGAAAGCTAAATTGGGTAAAGAGTAAGTTTATTTTTTGTGCTACTTTCAAAGTCCAGTAGATAGTTCTGGAGTTTTTGTGTTCAAATACACATATATCCTATAGGCATGTGGTATTACTTATTTTGTGGGTATTTCTTTATATTTCTCTCTTTCTTCCACTGCAAAATGGACCAGCTTAAAGTAATATATATATTACAGAACCTGCTATGTTATAGAACTCACCCCAAAGGTCAGTGTCCCAGAACAAAGAATAAACAAAAGCATCTTTCTGACCCGCTAAATATAATCTGGATTCAGTAGCATTGGAAACAGGATAAGGCAAAAGTGAAACGATCTGTATGACCGAAGTTTTAGTGTATGTGAACAGTGTAAGGCACAGTTGTGCAAGACTTGAGGCAGATTTGACTTTTCATTGACTTCAGTGGCTCCTTGAGAATATCCATCAATCAATAATTGAATAGATTAAAACAAGAGGTCTCTGGAAAGCAAATATTACAAAACTGTTCCAGTGTATTGACAATGCAGCAATTTAATCTTGGCATGAGAACAAATGTAACTACCAAATATCTGAGGAAATAAATTTGTTTGTTAGAATTGTTGGTAATTTAACAGAGCTGAGGTCATGCTAAAACCTCCTTATATGTCCAAGGATATGGTGTGGACTAAATCAGTTGTCTCACTTAAGAGGGAGATTGAGGTGGATGGTTCCAGGGTTCATCTCAGGTAAGACAGATACTTAAAATGCCTGAGATAAGGAAAAGGACCTGGCCATTGAAAGTGCCTGTTCCTTTCTGTTAGATGGTTATCCTAGTCTAGATATGTAATCAGCAGACAATCAGAGTTAAATAATGATCTTTGTCGCACAAAGTTCAAGAGGTGCAGGAGAGATACACATCACCCATGACTGGGAGACCTTAACACCTGCTAAAGTGGGCAGCAGAGAGAAATGGGGACAAACCTACGTGAAGTGACAACTTCAAACATCCAACAGGCATTAAAACTCCTTTTCTTCACTGGCCACTTGAGAAGCTGACATTGGTAGCCCTGGATGCCTATTGATCTGAATCATTCTTTGGTCTCTTGAGGTCAGATATGCTGGCCAGTTACCAGGATCATTACTTTAAGTAGTATGAAAATGGCCCCTAAGTATTAATAAAACAACAGATTTCAGATGCCAAATGATTGTTTATGTGAATGACATCTCTCCTAATCATCACAGAAATACCCTGTGTTTGTGCAAAAATATCTGGATTGAGGAAGGATCTAGAAAGGAGATGCTACCCTGCATAAGATTGAGATCTCTTTTTTTCTGGTAAATGAGGAATTCCCAGAACTCAAGTTGGTAGCCCACAAAGTTCTGGTCAATTTGAATTCTCTCTTAGAGACTTGTGTAGTTTTCTTTGAGTATTGATTAGTTTTTGTGGTAGAGAAGATAATTCTCTGGAGAATGGTGATGGTAGAAAATGAAGTTTTTTCAGGCTGTTTGTACCTCCTTCCTTTTTTGTGTTGTCCAAGAGTGTTTTATACTGTTAGCACTGCAGAACCAAAGCAAGCTTGTGAACTCGTTGTCCCCTGGAGCATGCCCATCCTTGACAGAATGATTAATTAATTTCTAGTTTCACCTGCTGTGCTTGGGAATGTTTATCTTGCTGTAGCTGCACAAGTTAGAAGGAGGCTGGCTTGTCTGGCAGGATCTGAACAGAATTTAAACAGTGATCAAAATCAACATTACCTCTTTCTGTATTGACGGAGAAATGGGGAAAACAATACTAGACCTGCTCTCAGCAAAGGCAGGAAAGGAGAACAACTGAATGTACTCTAGATCCATAAGAAACTAGGCTTACAGTCATAGTATCCCACAGAAACGATGATTTTCCCTTGGTTTCGAGAGTGATTCAGGCTGGGAAAGACAGAAAATAACATACTCTGTGATCTTTTATGATGATTGCTTCCTTACCACTCTCTGGTACATAATGGTACTTGCTGCTCATTTTCCCTTTGTAGTTTGATTTGTGGGGGTTTTAAAATGTCAAAACACAGTTTACCCACTTTTTATGTACTCATAAATCCAAATAAATAATAAAATAAAAATTGGGCCATTTATTCAGTCACTTTTCGGTGTATAACCTCATTTTAAAAATACAGGCTTAGCTGCAGGGTAAGCAATCTTTCAGCATTATGTTTCCAATCTGTCAATCTGATCAGAGCTTAAAGGACTCCCATTCTCTCTTTTCCATAGAAACAAAACACTTACTCAACAGTAAATATAGCTTAAGCTGCCTAACAGACAATATGCATCTCTACTTCTCCATTGTCATTATCTTGGAAAATTGGCCAGTTGTCAGCTGAATGGACCTTGGTACCAGGCATTTTGAAGGTCATTGAGTTGCTCAGTACAGAGGATTTGGCAGCACAAACATTGACAGATTCTGGAGAAAATATGTGTCAGGGATGAACCTCATTCCACTTTTGTGATCATGAAAGTCATCATATATTTGCATCTATGTATATAACTCAAAGGGTATTTATCTCCAGTTATGACTTAGGCCTCATCTACTTTACCAGATCCCTTTTCAGTGCTGAAACAGATCAATAAATTTAAACTTCCTCACTTTAAGACTAAGGCAGCTCTGTCCTTTTTTACTTTTTGGACTTCATAACACTGGTCTCAGAGCTGGTTCTCTGTTTCAGCAGTGCTGAAATAAAGAACTACAGAGGTGTTATACTACAGAAATACAGATCACCAGTACTGAAATAAAGAACTACAGTGCAGTATTCATTCTTTTTTCCAATATCACAGTTTTCTACAACAAATCCAGGAAGAAAAACTTCTTGGCTCCAGTCCTTGAACACTGTGGTAGCAAAATTAATGACAGGTTGCAAGGTCTTAAGCTGTCACAATTAGAAATGCATTTTAGATGATGTGTAGTAAGTAGAGCTCTATGAGGCAGCAGATTATGAGTTGCTTTTCTTTGCTCAAACTATGAGTTGAGACCAAAAGAAAATCTCATTTCTTAAATCGCACCAGCTGAAACAAACCTAAAAAACCTGCAAGGATTCAAGCTGCCTGATTTCATTTGTTCCAGTGTTTTAATCTCTTTTGTTTTGTTTAGTTTTATCAGGGAACAGAAAAACTTCAGTTCCTTTTGAAGGCTAAAACTGCATACAGTAGATGTTTCAGCAGAAAGGCCCAGAGCCATTATTTGCCTTGGTAGATCTAAGTCAGAGCCTGGAAAAATAAATATCCTAGTATTCCTAAGAGTAAAGAAATGGTAGAATTTGTTTACTTTTCTGAGTTTGGTATAAGCCATTCATCTGTTATTTCTCTGTGATCATGAAGTTTATACTGAGAAGATTATAACTACAAAACAAAGATAAACCACAAATATTTAAACAGCTAAGAAGATTCCATAGTGAGAGCCACCGAAAACCCCCTGTTTTGAAAAATCTGTCAATGAATGAGAGAGATGAAAATTTTTTGAAAGTTTCTTCAGAAAAAGTTTAGACCAAGTCAATGGGAAACTCTCTACCATCTGATATACTCAGCGTAACACGTGTAAATGGTAAAAATGTTGATTGTAGTTGTATGAGTTTGCAGTTTTATCTCAGCCTGGCTGTGCATTCTTCGTGGGGCCTCAGTGACATCGGTGCTGGGCTGTCATATGGATGTAATAGTTCACCCAGGGCTTGACTGAAGGTCTCTGTATTCCACCCCATGACAGAAACAGACACTTGTCCTGCATGGTAGGAAAGCACCTGTGATAGATTACAACAGATGTGCTACAATATTTGTGTTATGTCCTCAGCAACCTCTGGGTGCAGGACCAAGCTTATTCAGAGCTAGGCATCCGAGTGTAAAAGATTAATTTTTAAAAAATGCACAAAATTCTCTAGACTTATTTTCTGGCTCTGTTTTCAGAAAATTAGAACAATTTTAAACTTTGCTGATTTCAGGGAAAAAGTAGAGACCTCACTGCAGAAATAGGGTTTACATAGCTGGGATTAAGTGTGATCTAAATGTGGGTTTATGTCTAGCATTCTTTTCAAGGAAACTATGAAGAAGATGAGAAGAAATAAAAAACCCTAACATTTTAAGGCCTTCTGGATCTGTAAATAGGAAAATTAGCTCATAAAGAACTGGAAGAGACTTCCATAAATACCAGTCCAGGACACACATTTACTTTTGGGCAAATAAGTTTAAACAACATAATTTTATGTATCACTGGGGCTGTTGGAAAAAAACATGAAACAAACTGTGTCATGTGGAATTTATCTCATCCACCAGGAACCATGGAAAAATTAGATATCTGTTAAGAGCTTATTATTTAGGCTCATGCTGTAGGCAGGAAAGTCATACCTTCCTGAGGACTCCATATATATCCCCCATGTCTTAGGTACCTACTTTTACATGGGATAGGCTTCTGTCTGAAAGTGTCTTTATTGCTTTTCTGACTAGAAGGAAAATTTAAATAATTTGATTTCATTTGAAGCCTGCTGTTACCAGATAGACAAAAGAAAACTGAAAAATAAAAATAGAAAATATGTAAATGCATATTAAAAAATTAGAGAAATACAAGTCTGTTAGAAAAAATTGAACCCAATGTAAATGGTCTTTGTGGAAATAAACTTATTAATTATAATTATATTGAAGGATGAAACCAAGAAAAAACAAATAAGTGAACTACCAAAAAAGAAAAGCTATCTTTAAATTACAAGAACTTTACATTTAAGCAATTCACTGACTTCTCCTTTTATGACCTTCTTCTTTCATAAAGAAAAAGATAGCAAATAATTTTAGCTATGGCTTTGATTTATATTTTTGAGTTTGTTTTTTTGGTGGTTTTTTTTTTGACCCTGAGTCACTAATTACACAGCAAAGGCAAACTGAGAGTAATCTGCAGCTGGATCAAAGAGCATTGTTTCACAGTAGTATTTTCATGGCAACCAAAAAGCCTCCCTGTGCTTTGAAAGAAAGTATTGGAGCTATACAATAACACCAGAGCATTCCAATTACCCATCAAGTTCTGGTTTTTTTCCTGATCCACTGAAATGCACTAGCATAATCTCTGTGACTCGTCCTTCAGTAGATGATGTACATAATCACTTAGGGATGCAGTGATATTAAATATTTGCTTGGCATCTTGGTCTTGTCTTTGTACAAAAGTGCCCTGGTTCTTCATGTGAAATATGGTTTAGCAAGATACCAAGGAAACCATAATTTCACCATAGCCTGTAACACTGGCTACCTCCATCTTCTATGAATCTAAAGAGCAATCTTTTCAGAAAATTCTGCAGAAGTAAAATAAAATCAAAATAGGTGGTGGTCAAGCTACTATATCCCCTTTAGAAGAACTGTTTTCTCCAGTGAATGAAAGATACAGAAACCATACTGGGCAAGAGAGAAGAATTCCATATGAATATATGAATGTGGGTTATTCAGACAGGGAAAAGCTTGTGTTTAACCACATGATGCAAAGCAAAACATCTGGGGACTTCTGATTCCTGAATAGTACACAGATTATGGCTAACTGTAAATAACCATGAACAAAGAATATCTCAGTAGCCAATATTTTTCTCTGCTGGTATCAAATGAAATTCAGTTGGTATCAGCTGGAGTTTTTATAGTCCTAATGGAAGTTATTTTCAGTTATCACGTCAGCCCATAAGTATACAAAGGCAGCAATTTTGCTGGTAATCTGGAGATCAGTTTGTATGTAGGGGGTATACTTTAGACTGTTTCTGCAATGCAGGCTTTTATCTTAATAAATGTGGTGATTCATAAATAAAAAGGAAATGATAAAAAAAGAACATTCAGCTGGGGCTAAGGTTGGATTTGGAAGCATTTCATAGCATGAATGTCTGAACTCTCAAACATACTGTCCACTAAGCCCTGTGCTCAGTGGAGAACCAAGTTACCTGAGAACTAAATAAACTGATTTTTTCTTTACAATAACTCCTCTGATACTCCTTTAACATATGACACAAGACAATATCTAATTGAATTCTGTTGGGATGCATGGCACACATAAAATTGCAATTCTTTTTAATAAACTCATGAATTTTAGCACATAGCAAACTGACAAAGAATTAAGTAATCCAATAAATAAGGAAGGGTTTAACTCTGGGTTTTTTTATAGCTCTGCAAATCCTATCAGCAATGCCAGTCTTTAATTGGGGTATGTTGATTATTATTTCAATACTCGTTGTTAGGAGGTAGATTAATTCTCCAAAATTGCATTTTTAGAAGAGCTTTCATATTTCACAGCTCTGTTACTCATTTTCTCTAATGACAAATTTAACAGTAGCTAGTTAAAATTTATCTAGTGTAGTGCATACACAGTACTTAGAAGCTAAAGAATGCGTTGTTACAGCATGCATAGACAATTTGGCTGTGCAAGAGAGTAGGGCCAGGCTCTCAAGAGGCAATACAGCTGAATTTTCTTATATGGATTAAAGTGTCAGTGACTGTCAATGTTAATGGCCCTTAAAGATGAACTGAAATTTTCTAATGCCCATCAGCCATTACAAGGATTGCTGGCCTACATAGTGTTCCCTGGCATCCGGGAGCTCCAATCCTCACAGCGGGACAACCATCAGGGTACACAACAGTCCCATCCAGGCTTGACCACTGAAAGTCCTTCCCACTGAAAATGGAGTGAAGTGTGAGATTACACAATATAGACCCACGTTTACTTTTGTCTCATGGTTGGGTCTCAGCTGGAGGTTTGTCAGACTGGGAAGTGGTCCCATACCCCACCCTCTGCTGGCTGCAGTCCTGTGATGCTTGCTGCTGCAGCTACTTGCTTGTTGCCTGTACAGTTGTGTAGGGAATATACTTTAATTCACCATATAATTATGTGCAATATTTCTTCATTATGATACCTGCTATTAATGCCGATAATGTAACACAGTCTGTCAAACTGTGTATTGACTTTACATAATTAAAGTAAAACATGATCCGCTCATGAGATAAACAAAAAGCAATCAGCCGAACATAGAACGTATTGCTGTGAGCTTTTAACAATGTTAAACTTCAACATTTTCCACTTTTTTACCACTTCAGGTAAGATTCGTGTTGTAAAAAAGGCACACTCTCTAATTTTGTAAAGAATGAAAATTCAAAGCAATACAACCGTTCAAATGTTTTCTTTATTTGGTGATAAACACTCACTACAGTTTCAAGCTGAAATGCAGACACCCAAAAAAACCCCGATTGGATAATCCTAACCTGTCACAGATGATCAGTCCTTTTGGGTTTAATCCCAATAGTGAATCTACTTTTATGTAATCTTCACAATACTTACAGGGACATCGTTTGTAACTAGCATTAGATTCATAATTTTCTATTTAGGTAACAAAGAATTTCGATGCAATTGCTTGGTTATACTTCTTTAATGGCAGCTTTCTTTACCTGTGCAAATGGTTAAACATCAGTCCACATTCTTTTTGCTATTATAGTAAAACAACTGAGTCATGGAACCTCCCTGAACTGACAGACAAAGGCAAACTTTCAGCTGCTGTATGTAACTAAGATGACAAGAACATTTTTCCTAACACTACTGAGATTTGGATCTTCATTGCCTTTCCCTTGGAGCAGTCAGTTCCACTTTAGCAAGGAGAATTCCAAGGCTGTTAAAAACTCAGTATCACCATGACATCCATGCTCACTTTGCATTCATGACTGTAAGGCAGTACAGAATTAGGATTCTTCTGGTGAGTACAGATGCTCTTATTTCACACTAAGGACTGAGGGGGTGAAGATCAATGTCTGCATTGATATTAAAGCAAAGCCACTGAAGTGACATCCTGAACTGCATTAAATACCAAGTGCCTTGGCTAGAGGATGGTCTGATCCATTCCATTCCATTCCATTCCATTCCATTCCATTCCATTCCATTCCATTCCACTCTCCTGTGGTGTGCTGTGCTCTCCTGTCCTGTCTTTATAGTAGTCCCACTATTAAAAGAAGTCCAGCATTTTTCCAGAAGTTTATTAAGCAGCATACTTAACATCCCTCATACTGAGATTACTTTTTCTTGCATTTTTTTTCCTCTGGGAAAAGAATAACATGTACAGTGGTGTGTTTATGTTGGGTGGGACACACTTGGAGACTTTCTTCTGCTTTGCAAGTTGGCCTCTATTTGCTCTAAAGAGGCAGCCAAGATGCAGCAGGAGCTGAGTTCTGTGACAGTCCTTAATTTCCAAGTTAGTTCAGTCTATGTAGTCCTGCATCCTCCAGTCCCTCAAGTAATCTGCTTGTCTGAAAAAGGAAAGCTATACACTTATAATAGAAAAGTGCATTATGCCAGCAGAACAGAATTGTCAGCTATGTAGTCAGCCTGCAGCTGGCTTAAAGAAGAAGTGCAAGAACTTGAGCCTTATATGTTATTTTCTAGAAAGGCAATCAGAAAGGAGAAAAAAAGGTTTTATATGCTCCCAAGATGCTGTACTGCTGAAGATTACTGCTGAATATTCTGTCCTCATTGAAGTCTATGTTATTTCATTGCATTTGTTCATATGGAAGTAATAAAGGCATTTATAGGAAAGGAAACATCAACAGACAAATGACAGGTTGCAGTCTCACAACCACACAGAACTAACTTGACTTCTTAGGAATGCTACTACAAAAGAGCTTAGTGTCAGTAAACACTGCGGGGATTTGAATTTACATCTGTGGATGTGAACCCCTATCTCTGCAAACCTTTTAGAATATTCTCCTTTGCTTTTCTACCAAATTGATTGTTTAGCTAGTAGTTCTAAGTAAATGATGAATGTGAGAAGAGTAAAAGTAAATATTGGGAGACATAGAAAAGAGAGGTGGAGTGTCCTTTTGCTATGCTTCAGGATAGATTTAAACTGGTTTAGCAAACTTCTTGAGCCCTGCTTGAGAAGGCATCGCCATAGCTCATCCTACAGCCAAATGCCGTAGAGAGATCCTGTGCTGGAGTTTGCACAAACGGGATGGGACT
>WAAE01013855.1:0-27170 GCA_013400495.1 Nicator chloris
AAAAGAGGGTCATCGCTGTAGAAAGATCTGGATTATTTGTCTGCACATAAGTTAATGTAGTTAAACATGAAACCATCTTTGTTCTGAAAAGTACTTTGATCTGCAAAGGGCTTTCAAGGGATTTGTCTGATTTAGCAGATGTCCAGCTGATGGTAACACTCTGATCTGATTCTTTGTCCTTGGCCAACTAAACAGCAAAATATCAAGAAAAGAAATTTCATTTTACCACTATATTTAGTAAAGTGAAGCCACTCCTGGTTTATTGTAATCAGGACAAGTGGAAGAAAGCTGTAATGCACACCTTAATAGACATTTTCATACTTCAAGCTACAGAAATCCAAAAACTTTTAAATGTACATTGATATTCTCAGTTGAAGAATGCAAACTCATTGAAATTTCAGAACAATGTATTTTTGATAATCAAGTTTCATTCTGAGATTTTTCTCCTCATGGAGTGTTTCATTTCTACATAGATGTATTTAATATAAGGTGCTAACCCTGCTGTTCAGTGACAGGATCAATGGGAATGGTTCAAAACTGCACCAGTCAAGCTTTAATATTATGGAATATTTCTTTTCCAAGGTGGTGGTCAAATTCTGGAACAGTCTTCTTAGAAAGGTAGCCAAGTCTGTCAGTGCTTAGGAGATATTTGGACAATTACTTTAGTAACACCATGAATTAACTCTTGGTAGCCCTGAAGTGGTCAGACAAATGGACTAGATGATCACTGTAAGTTCTTTTTAAATGGAACTATTCTATTCTAATATAATCAACTAGTCCCTATATTCCCTTAGGAAACAATTTCTTCCTGTTGTCTTAGTTATTAATTATATCAATAACAATATACAGACATTACACTGTGCAAAAGAAAACAGCACACGTGCTTTTTCTAAATTTGTCCCTCCATTAAAAATAAACTTTTTTTTCCTTTATAATCAGAAATCTAAGAAAGAAAATATTGTGTTATTTATTCATAAACTAAATTATCGATGCTACCAAAAAAATAAACATTTAATGTAAATATAGTTCTAGAAACCATTTCGCTATGGTACTTACACTACTTTTATGCTTTTAAAAGCATATAAAAAGCTAAAAAAACTTTTATGTCACTGTGTCCTGAAGGATCTTATGACACTGTAGAATCATATAGTCATTCAAACTGGAAAGGACCTCAGGCAGTGCCTGGTCCAACCTCCTGCTCACAGCAGGGTCAGCTATTGGGTCAGAACAGGTTGGTCCAGCTGGGGCTTGAAAGCCCTCAAGTTCAGAGACTGCACAATGTGGGCAGCCTTTGCCACTGTCTGACTGTCCTCGTGGGAAAAATCTTCCAGCCTGAAATGAATTTTGAAATTACACTGTTTGTCACCTGTCCTGGTACCATGTACTGCTCTAGACTGCCCGGCTCCTTCTCCTTGACACTTTCTTGAAGTTTTGGTTCAAGGTGTTGAGTGCTGTATTGCAATAAAACATTCTTGTATTTTTCACATTTAAAAAAGCCTCTTTGGTTAAATACTAGAGAGCCCTTCCATCAGGAACCATCACATTCACTGATTTTCAGTACGGATTTTGGTGACACCTATCCGTGATATCTATAAACAATCGCATCAATTTAATACAAAACAGCTTCAAAGCTAAATATCAGCAGAGCTATCTGCATAGTTTAACAAAGGAAAAGTTATGGCATGGCCTGATAACAGGAGGACAAAATATGGATGTCTTCTTCAATCCAGCAGAGCACAAAAAAAGCCCAGGGCTGAATGTTGAAACCATGCTAATTCATGCCAGAAATAAGGTGTAGACTTTTAATACTAGAGATAAATAATGTTTCCAATAACCTGCCCTAGGTCATGGCATATTCTTCTGGAAATATTAAACAAGACTGAATTTTTTCTCCCATAAAATATATACACTTCAAACAGGAATTAAATCAGGAGCATCCTGTGGCTCGTGTTAAGCAGGGGGTCAGAGTAGATGATCACAATGCTCCCTTCTGGCCTTAACATCTATGAATCTAAATGGAACACAGCACCAGGAGAACTCAAATCCCGTCAGAGATTTAATAAAAGCCGAGAGCACATGACTGACCCAGAGGCGATTTTGAGAGCTGCTAGCATGACCGACTGCTGATAATGTAGGGCTCTGCCAAGTGGCCAGACACTGGCACTGACAGGACACATTTCACAGCCTGACCTCTGGCATTCCAGGTAGCTGTGTGCATCACACGCGCCTCCGGCTAACGACTAGAGAAGACAAGGAAAGCATTAAGTCATTGGGAAACTTTGGGATTCTTTTAAACATTGGGATTCTTTTAAATAAACAAATAGAAGAAAACTCAGCTTCTGTGAATTTTATCTCTTCCGAAAATAAATAAGGGATTCATTACTTGAGAATGGCAGCTTTTTAAAATTTTTTTAAACTTATTGTCACGGTTTTACCCCAGACACCAACTAAGGCTCATGCAGCCATTTGCTCACTCCCTTGGGTGGGATGGGGAGAGAATCAGAAGAGTAAAAGTGAACACAATTATAGCAGCATAATTCAAAATAAGTATCTAGTAGTTATGAAACATACTTAACAAATTTATTCATATTGTAATGCTGGTATTTATTTTGAATTTTTAGCTGAAAATCTTATAATAACTGCAGTAAAAACCATACAGGAGGAAGATGTAGCTATAGCTGATAGAGTGTCTGAGGCTGGATTTTTCATTTCCATATCTCTGTACACAACTCATGAGTCAATTTTATTGCTTAATAGTTTTCTCCTTTTTTTTGACCAGCTCTTTTCATTTCTTGCTTGCTGGAAACTCTTCACCAATTTCCACATTTTATCTGTCATTTACAATGAGATAACTCCTAGAAACAGAGGATGAGACTGATTTCATCTAAATTTAAAAGTACCCAGCATAAATGTCTGGGTTTTGGTTTACTCATCCTAGGCTCCCTCAGAAATCAGTAAAGAGAAATTAGCACTTTTGAAGTGTGATTTGTCTTATCTGCTGTAGATGTATATTTGAGGACAAGGATAATTTTTTAGATCAGTACTCTTCAGTCTGGGAAACTGGCAGCAGGGAGAAAGGACGTGAAATGCAAAAGGGCCACAAAATCATGAATGGCCTGCAAAAAGGTGAAATGAGATAATCAGTTGAGTGTTTCTAAAAAAATTCAAAAAATTAAAAATAGAAGTAATTAAACAAAGATTACTGTAGCTTCATTAAATTAATGGCACTGAAAATGAACAAAAGGAAGTGGAATTAAAAAAGATCTGTAGCCTTCCATGCCAGAGGAGTGTGTGGCTGCCTAAAGAGCGTATGGATGTTAAAAGAAGGTTGTACAAGTAGATGCAAAAAAAAAAAAAATTTGCAAATTGCTAAAATCTCAAAATTATGTGCATGGGATGAAAACTCTTTGAGTTGAAATAGCAAGAGACCAGAAAAGCAAACAGGAAAATATGCTCACTCTTCTCTGAGGTGGATGGACAATTGGTCAGCCTAAATATGGTTCTCTTATACATTGACAACAATGGATGGAATGGAGAGAGTTTGAGGAGAAAGTTAAAATCTACACTGCAGATTACTGTATTTGATCAGATGAAATCCACAGAGTGATTTCGAAAACAAGATCAGCTCAGGTTTAAAATAGGTCATATGTAGGAGAAAAAGGAAAATCAGCCAATAAGTTGCTAGATTTAGCATTTTTGTGGGCAAACCAACTTCCCACAACAGTCCTTCTCGTACCTGGTTCCCGCAGTCCATTGACATAGTCATAAGGCTATCAGCTTTTCAAATACTTTTCTAGTTCTTGAAATCTGAAATTGGATGGGTTTATCCCTCACATGTTAAAGCGGACTGCTGAGGGTTACCCAAACTTGGCAGCTAAACCCCAGTAGGGTAAGGAGACAATCAGAAAGGCAGAAGTGAGAAAAATTATTTACATAGTCCACCAGAGGGACCTGATTTTCTCCTACTTGCAAAAGGAGATTCAGAAGAATAGAAACCTCTGTTTTAACTAAAACTAGATGAATTTCAGCTTCATTTCTGACCTTTTCAGTAAAGGTTAGAATTATTCTGTGTTAATATATTTTGGAGGGTAGGGGGTGTATGTCCATGCACATCCATGCAGTCACTGAACAGAGAAAGAAAGGTTTATTTCTAGTCTCTTCCTGTCAAGATATTACTCTCCTCCACACCAGCATTAGATTAAAAAAAAAATGTAGTATGCTCATCCATGAACTTAAAAGAGCATCTCAGCAGATTAGGTCAATTACTCTAAACCTTGACTTTTTCAAACCTTTATCTTTTTCAGATACCTAATACTGCACATATAAAAACCTCCATGTTGTTTCCACTTTCCTCTGACTCCTGGGTGTCTGCCTGAGTCAGATCTTGTAACCCGGCTTGACACACACATCACCACGTTCTCCTTGGGCTTAACTGGCTGCTCTAATGGAAGTCCTGGCAAGAAGCAATGCAGCCTTTGAGAGCAGAATAAGACAGCAGTGTCCAAAGGGCTCTGCAGAATTCGAGGCTCTCCCCATGGTCCATTCTCACAATGTTTCTTTGATTTCCTTATGGACCGGGAAAGAAATCTGAGCCATGTCAGCAGCCATGTGTTGCTGCATGCTTTTCTTCCTTCTTGCCTTTCTCTCTCCTCTCTGAAACTGGTGTCACATATAAAATGAAGCTCAATATAATCTGCAGGATCCAGAATAATGTATCCTTTATTTATACTGGGGTGATACTGCCATATCAGCCAAGATAAAAGATACTTAATACGTATAATGCATGAGATTTTTGAACAGCTGAATTGTAGTTTCCTAAAATCAAAAATTAAAATTAAGCTAAAATGTGTAGCAACATCACTCAGATCAGATCTTTTGCATTGATCAAGTTGAACTTTTCAGACTGGAGATTTGATGCATTTAACTACAGAAAAGCTTAAAGCAAATGACAAAAACAATCCTCCAGACTTTACATATCTTTTCAAATCAAATGTGAAATTAAAAAAACACCACCTTTATAGTATATTTTGAAGGATACATGACTATACATACTGTAACATAATTCAGTGTGTTTCAAAACTTTTCAGCAACACAGAATATAAAGCAAATAGATCTTCAGATAAAAGCAGAGGAAGGAGGTATTTAAAATATTTGCTTTAGGTATGCGGAGCAAATTCTTCTTCAACATTTTAGATTGAAATGGATATGTATCAACAGGAGGGATTTTTTGATAAAACGTCTGCATTTATCAAGAGTTTTATGGAATACATTAGATGATCTTTGGAAAATTATGGCATGCTGTAGACTACATGAAAAGATATCCTGCTGTAACAAATAGAACAACACTGTGAATAAAAATGGGGGAAAATATCCTTTAGTGACCACCAATGCAATTTAGGTCTTTTCTGTATCTTATCCTGTTCATGCAGTGGGAGTGTTTGATGATAAAGAAACTAACATAATGAGGAAATTACAATGCTGGTTTTTCTGATGGCATTACCTGTCTCAGTTCTGTGTATGGATGGTAAACAAAAGACTGACCAAAGAGCGAGCAAAGGAAAACAAAACAATTTAGTGGTTTCATCAAGGAAAGGAAGACAAAAAATATAGTTATTAATGTCCCAAAAGGAACATAACTTCAGAAGGAGAAATATTAAAAGAAATAAGTCCGTTTTCCTATCAAGATTGGAGCCTTGCAATGAAAATGAAATTGTGGTAGAAATACAGAGAAGATGCCCAAAAGCTTCTACTTGCTTTTATAACCTTGAAAATATTTGAAAAAATAGCATGATTAGCATTGTCCCAAAAACGACTTTTCAAAACTGTCATCTTTATGAAATAAAGATTTCATAAAGATTTTAAGTTCTTGTTAGGACAAAAGTATTAACTAATTCAAAAGCTTTGATTGAAGGAGTTTATGAAAACTTATTCAGAAGCTCATTACACTGTAATTTCTAAGGTAAGAAACCAAAGCCATTAATCAACCATGAGGGAAGAATGAAGACCAACATATTCAGGATAAGCTTTAAGAGTAATATCAAGATGACCTTTATGTCAAGCAGTAACATAAACGCCATTCAAAAGTAGAAGATGAATGAGAGCTAAGAAAACATAAGAGACAATAGGGCAAGAAGCCCAGTCCATCAACATGACACTAAGAACCTGAAGACCATCATAAAAATAAAGAAATGAATTGCAGAAACCAGGGCCCAGCCTATGAACAGGATGGAGCAGAAAAAATGACAAGGAAAAGAGAAAACACTTTTCTTCACCAAAGATGTTGTAAAAGGTTTCAACTCTTCAAGGAGAGCTGAATAATCCTTCTAGGTTTTATGATTACTTTCTCACTATTCAGAATTCAACTCTGCCTGTAGTCCTTCCCCAGCATGTTGATTTTGCTTAAGAAATACTAATCAGCAAATTAGTTTTAAAAAAGCTAACTATGATACAAGACACTGTGAGGCGACACGAGGGATTCCTTCATGACCCCCTACCAGTCAGGTTTAAGAAGCAGTGCAAAGTGTAATGAAGTGATGTTCTGAGTCAGCTTTTCCATATATCCCTCAGGGGCTTTGATCCAGTGGCAAAAAAAGTCTACCTGCTAACATCTAGGAGCACAGCAAAAGGGTCTTACCAGCAAAACTACATGGGGACAAGAGTCCATACTCTGTATTGAAGGATCCTCTTTCTGTTACAAAAGGCATCTATTTTTTTATCCCACTGTTTCCTAATAAATATATACAAAATATTGTCCAAAGCTAATGTTTTATTATTTTGTATTTGATTTCAATTTCAAGTAGTGTATTCAGTATTCTGTGTTTGCTCATCATCAATATTTGAATAGTCAGTCAGAGCCAGGCCTGGCTGATGTTATACATCTATTTAAATCTGACTTTTGACTGCTCTCTCTGATCAGCCTGTGTCTTTGCTACCTGTGTTCTTTAACTAATGGATTTTTAGCAACATATGTGAAGTGTGGAATGTGCATCAGCATCCTTTACATTCACTCTCTTTAAAAGACAGAAGGAAAATATCTGATTAAAAATACCTAAATGGATTCAGCTGTACAAACACAATCTATTTGTTTGCACAGGGGAGACTGAATAACAGAGCTAAATTTAAATGTGTCAGACCTGCCAATTTAATTGAAACTAATAAGTATACATATGAAGGGCAGCAGGCATTGAGTTTATTGTATAAGGGGTTTTTGTTCCTGTAAATTCTGCTCAGTGAAAGCTGGTTAAATCTTTATGTTTGACTAGAAAGAGTTCTTTTTTCCAGACCTTATTTGTATTGAACTTTTTTATATTTGCCACAAGTGTTTTGGATGCTCCTTTAAAGCCCTCAAACAGATGCAGAAAAGTACATTGAGTATGAGGAGGAAGGAAATTCATCGTAAGGTTGATACATCTCTCTTGAGTACCTTTGAAACTAAGAGTATGAGTTTCCACAAAAGAATTCACATGATTTCTTTTCAACTTAATAGAAACATACCAATGTAATATGATACAAAATCATACTAAGTAGAGGTACATTTATATTGCATTAGCTTTCATCTAAGCAACTAGAAACATTGTGGGGGAATCTCTACTCTCTACACAGACTTTAAAGCATTGCTTTTCCCCATGAATCTCTCTTCCTGCCTGCTGCCCATTTATTATCACTACAGGTTAGTTTTAAACCTTTCTAGGAAAATTTTACATGTAACTTCAAGCGTTCAAAAAAAATCTTCCACAGTTCAGTAGCAAAATTCTTGTGTGCATTAAATGAATGATTGGTGGCTTGCAATGTTAGGCCACTGAAAATGAGAATTTGGCCACAATTCCTGGGCAACAAGTGAACACAAGAGCAAATGGACATGGGCAGCTAATGGTTAACTACTACTGGTAGTTGAAAGAAGTCTGTTTTAAATGTGATGTGGTAGGTTTGGGGTCCTCTGTGAAATTCACAGTCTTCAATTCTGACTACTGATAAAACCTTTGGAGATTTTTATGTCTTTTTTGGCATGCAGTACCTTGAATTCACTTTCTTGACTTTTATAGGTCAGAGTGCATGCCAAAACTTTCCTTCAAAAGTATATCCAACAGGATTTGCAGTCACGCAAAACTCTCATGCAAATTTATAATAGGAACCAAATACCTTGAAATCAAGACACAGAGAATTCAAGTCTATTAACACACTGATAGCAGCTAATGAAAAACCTGATATATAAATCACAGAGTTTAAGGACAAAGGGGCCTATTATACAATCTGTTCTGATCTCCTACATTACAGACTATAACTTTTTACCCAGTAATTTTCTGATCCCTGGATGAGGTACTGTTCTTCTTCTAAATAGATAAACAGCTTTAGTTTAAATTTTAGTGCCATATCCTCTATCTGAACTCCTTGTAGTATTTCCACTAGTTAATTACACTGGTTGTCTCATAAATGTTGATTTCTGGCCTGAACTTACCTTGTGCTCTCTGTCAGCCTTTGGATGCCAGTATGCCTTTGCTTTGTGAGATTGCTCTGCACAGTAGTACTGTCATCATTTCATGACTACTAAATCTCTTCTTTGATAAATTAAATTAAATGGAGACAGATGTCTCATCCTACAAGGATTTATAAAAAATTTGGGATTTTTTTCTACCTTTGTTCTGACCTCCTTTAATAGGGGCCATCAAAGCATTGATTTAATCAGTTTATGTGGCCAGAAATTGGCCTAGTAACTCTGTACATAACATTCTCTTTCAATGCCAGCAATTACCTCAGCCACAACTGGGGAAAGTGCATACCAGGCCAGTATGACCTACATTCTAGGTTACTAGGCATATGGACATATATTTGGCCTAAAATGAGAAAAGCACATCAAGGGACTCTTAGGAACCAATTTTTACACATGATTATTCCTTTTCTCTCAACCAGTTTCATTCATCTGCAAATTTCATTACAGTTTTATGTTTGCTTCCAGTAAAGCACTTGATTAGCACTGGGCCAAAGAGAGATTCTTCCTGATTGTCATCCAAACTTTATCAGCTGAAGATGCCCATATCCTCCACCAGCTGTTACATGCAAATTAAAGCCTGGATTGCTTGTATTCTCCATGAATTTCTGCATTCAGGTTTAGCAGTCAGGCCTCAAGGATAGGATACCATAACAAACATTCTGTACAACTTATATGGGCTACAGTAATAAACCCTAGATATGAAGGCAAGAATTTGTTCTTGTCAAAACAATCTTCTAAAAATAATTATAGCCTGGTTATACTGACAGTAAAACTTACCATTCAAATAATCTGATTTTTAACACCCTTTCTCCAACATAATTTAGCCTAAATTGATACAGACTTCCTGCTGTCCCTTCTTTCCCTGATACTATGCTCAGCCTTTCACTTCTGCAGTGGATCCTAAGCTTGATAAAAGATTTTTGTCAAGAACTGGAATGAGGCTGAGTCATCTCTAACCCAAGTTCTTACCACAGTTTTGAAGAACTGTGATACTGATGTTGTCTTCATTTTAGATACTGGGTCTGCTTTAGGTATTCTTTTTGTATTTTTGCAAAAATCACCTTAACTTGTTCTTTTTCTATTATCCATAAATCCAGATTTACCCAGTTTCCAGGTTGCATTTTTTTAATAATCACTGAGTGATCAATCATTTGTGACCTACATTTAGAGCTCTGTGGCCTTTTGTATCATCTTGTGCTTATGCTTTCAAGGCCTTATAATCTTGTATTTTGAGTGCCCATTGAGATATTATTTTTCAGCATCCTCCAAGCTTCTCTCAGTTCATACAACTAATATTTTATTAGCTGAGCACAGTACCACGTACATCCTTGTTCTGGAGCCATTAATAGTACATCTTACAAAAGCAGCAATGTGGACAATGTGCTCTGATAACTGCAGACTATCAGTATCAATCAGTTACAGCAATATTACTGGTACTTTTTTTTTATAATATCCATAGCTAGAGTTGAGTCCTCTAGAAGTTAAAAAAACCCTTAACATGTTTTGAAAAATATTTTACTACAATAAATCACAAAATCTGATGTAGCTACTGAGCTGAAGTCTGTTGATAAACGTTACATTTATGCAACTCAAAGACTCATTTTGCTCCAGGGAACCTGCTAAAGAAATTCTTTGTTAGATTTTTTTTTTTAATAAAGTAATTATCAAATAAGCAATACATCAACTAGCAAACTTTTGAGATACAAGTTAGATCAAAATTTGTATTTTATGAATTTCTGAATACCACACAACATGGGTAGGCTTATTAGATTTCAAACATAAGCATTGCAACAAACACTTACTGTCATAAACCTGCAGTTGTTTTTGTTATCAGCTCCGTTCCTTTGATGCAGAAAATACAAGTTTTCAGTTAGGAAAATTGCAGACAATATCTTTTGATGACTTAATACCTTAATTCATTCATCTTAAAACCTTTGTTCTTTGCAATGCAATTACTTCAGACTACCTGACAGAACCCTCTTGACATAATGGTTCATTGCAGGTAATGAAGGAAAATTCACTCCTACAGATTTGCAATTGCTCTGGCATAGTTTCTCCCTGGAAGTGACTGAAGAGAATTAGTGGACTCTTTAAGTTCCTTCTAACTGGGCTAACTGAAGATATTGGATTGTTTGGTGGGCTCTATATCAGGTTTTTGGAAAGTAAAAACAACCAAAATTGTCCAAGCCAGGTTGTTATTCTTGCTGTTGCACTTGTCCTTCTACAGACTCAAATGCATATGTGACGGTAACACTAAAAGTCTGAGACTGACTTGTCTGTCACAGGCTGCCTTTGTCCTCTCATCAGAGCATAATGCTTCCATGGCCGAGAGAGAAAGATTTCTTAAGAGGGTTATACTTTACTGAGACACAAAAACCTCTCTTGGTAGAGGTCTGCACAGGTCAGCGGCCCTAATTCTTTGGCAAAATGCTACAATCTTCACAAAGGTCAATGAACAATGAAAATGACGGGAAATCTGGCCCTGTATGTTAACAATTGAATTTGATGTGTTATCTCAGGTAAACACCTTTAAAGACAAATTGTATTGTAGCTATATGTCTAGTTGCAATTTCTGAAAAACATATTGTAGAGGGGATGTGTGGTATGCACTCATTTAGGTGCCCAACAGCCTTGAGCAGAGAGCATGAAATATTTCTACCAAACACAGTGAATCTAAAAATCTAAAATATTTTTGGGGTTTTTTTTCTTACAAGTAATGATCTTTGCTTTGCGTTGGTAGCTACCTGCTGATGAAGAACAAAATTAAAAGGTAGTTCCTTTCTCATAAGAAATTAGAAAAAATTTTAAAGAATCTTTAAATGAGTTTGTGAAAGACAATATTCACAGGAATTCACACATTGCATTCAAATTTGCCTTTCAAATGATCAAGAATCATTTGCAAAGAAAAAGATCAGTTTGACAGGGAGCTGATAAGAATTTCCAGCAAGGTTGACTCAATCTTCAAGTCTGTCATAGCTATATTATGCAACTTTACTCTTACAGGAGCAATTAATGCGACCAAATCTAGCTGTGAAGAAAAATAAATGTTAACAGAGATAAAGTCATTAAGTTGTCTTTGTAGTCAGTGGAGAGAAAAACAGAGTTTTAGTGTGTGATTTATATAATCCTTTGATGCTTGGTTGATGCTGATCAGAATTATAGCTTGGAAGGGCCTGTTTTTCAATCCTGATTTAAAAGGGACCCTGAAGTCATTGGCTTACAGGTGAATACCTACACCGTGGGCAACTACAACTGTTGGAATGATCCCTGCCACTTGTGTATTTGTGCCTTATTTTTCTGCATATAAATTGAGGATAACTATGTCATTTTTACAGTTGTTTTCTTTTCCCAAGCCTGTTTGGACCACATGTTCCCAAAATAAGGTCTCTCATTTTCTATACAAATCAGGTTTCAGTGTGGAACACTTCAACCACTGCATTGGCACAAACATGTACAAATTTTCAATAAATAAACCACTAAATTGAATTTAATAAATTATTTTCCTGACCCAAACTGGATTTTCTTTCTTTTTTTTTTTTTGCTGAAAGTAAAATAGTTTCTCTTTAGTGGCACATATATATGCAAGTTGTCATGATATCTCAGTGTCAAGACATACTTCATAACACTCATCCCCTTTTGCCAACTGCGTCAACTAGAACCACACCTTAAAGAAAAATAATACTTTCCAGTCATTTCATGCTCCTTGAGAATGCAGGTACTGCGCTTGCTTTAGGTGCTGTTGCCACCGTGAAAAAGGTATACGTAAGTTAGCACTAAGACAGAACACCTGAGTGATTTCAAACTCTGCATAATTTGCTGAGAACGTGTCTCCTCTTGATGAATACTTCCAGAAAGCAGAAGGTTGAGGATAGCAGAGAATCATAGAATACTTCAGCTCACCAGTGGCCAGAGAAGTAAATCAGGACATGTAGGTCTCTGATTTTCAGTAATGCAGGGAATTTAAACGTTTTTTTAGTTTTGTTTTTTTAAAATTCTGATATTTCTCAATTGGTAACATTCGAAAAATAACGCTAAAAGATAGGAAGGATTAAAGAACACTAAATGTAAATCCCACCAGTCTTAAACTATCTCCGTTGTTCAACCTAATGGGAACTTCCAAGTGTTTTCCAAAAGGTAGATGGGTATGGAAGTACAACAAATCAAAGGGAAGCCAAGATTTCACCTTGTGCAGCAACACAACTGAAAATGAGCTACCAGACTACTATGTGGTGATGGAAAATCATCTGGCTTGCTGTGAACACGGGCTTGACATTGCAAAGCTAAAACCTCAAAGTGACTCTCACATGAGGGGGCCTCAGTGTAGCTGTCTGGCTGAAGTGTTGAGCAGGCTGGCTTGGCACGGAAGAAGCAATTGCAGAAGGGTGTCCACCCACCAGAAAACATGAGTAACCACCCTGGTGCTTCAGGATGACTGACTGCACGAGGGAAGTCATATGCCACGCTGGGGTTTTATTTTGCTCTTTCAGGAGCGTTTTCATATATGAACAACTTTTCTGACAGTATCTTTAGAACAAACACCTCTGTAATACCGTCCAGTGAAACAGCCAAAATGTCAGATGGAAACTGAGAATGAAGTAGGAGTGAAAAAATGCCACCTAATTACAGTGAAGCAAAATATTTGTTCTAACATTTCAGGAGCAATGCAATTATTAGTCACAACTTTATACCAAATTATTTTCATACAATTTTAATAATTCAAAATATTTCAACTTTAGAAATAATTAATTACATTGTGCCTATATACAGGGTTCCCACATATACTCTGTGGGCCTGGGTATCTAAAATTTCCTGCCACAAAGTGATATGGACAGCAGCAAGAGATGTGTCACAGATACCAGACTAAGGATATATATATTTTTAATTAATTCTATTGTTGGTATCCCATGAAAACTCTGCCTCTCTGACTGAATCACACTGAAGTAGAAGAACTGAGACATTTAAACTAAAATAACACCTTTTTCTACTCAAAAAAGCCCTCAGAAACTTTGAGCTTGTTTTTTCAAGACAAAATTAAATACTCTATTACTTCTCAATTAAGTTCTAACATTTTAAATTGCAGCTATTATTTTTAGTTTTAATTTCTTTTAGTTTTAAAAGACAAAACTCTATATAAATATTATAAGGCTATTTGTGTTGGATTGTAAGCAGGAAAAGCTTAAAATTTTTCAAATTTCTTTTATTTATTGGTAGATATTTGGCAAATTTGAAATAACTTTAAGAATAATTCCCTCTCTTCTCTGCAACAAGCTTGCTTTCTCTATAGATGCAACATGTTTTATTGTTATTCATTTTAAAACTTTCAGAGACCTACAAATTAGCAGCGTGTAAATACCAGAAGTAAATTAAATCACTGTCTCTTCTTGACAGATTCATCAATATTTATTCTTTAATTCATATCTCAACTGAAATTTCAGCCTAATTATTAGCAGGCAAATAATGAGCTGCTTTTGTCAGGCCATAATGTCATGATAGCTGAAGTGTATTTGAAGATTTGCACTTTTCATAAGCTTTCTAACACTTGCCTCATACTTTGCCTGGTCTGCACTGAACTCTTATATATAGCTATTTTATCTGCCAAGTATTTTGCTTACAGATTGTAATCTTTAAAACAAAGCAATCTCTCCTTCTAGTCAGCGTCTCCTAGCAACAAAACTTACATCCCTCGATTCTGAATGCTGAAGAATTCATGGGTACTTAAGCTTTTTGTCTTATTTCAAGCAATCTGACTTCTTCTCAAGAAAGGTTTTGTTTCCTTAAAATGCTATAAGTCAATGCAAAATCAGAAATAGGCAACTTTAAATCTCTTTTGTTAAGCAAAATGACACCTTAACGTGTTCATAATCTAATCAAAATCAATTGGGCCACACACATATTAAACTTTTATACTCTATTTAATGCTTACAGTATCAGATAGCAATAGGAGAAAGTTCCCTTCATAAAAGTGTATGAGGAGTGTGCAGTTAGTAGAGTAGCAAATATCTGAAACCTGAATTCCCTTCAACACACAGAAAACAGCTTTCTTTTATTCATTGATGGTTCTGCCCTATAAGACACCCTAAAGCAGCAAACCTTTGTCGATGAAATTGTATTCACTACTCAGCATAAGAGATTTGGTTGAAGATTTGGCTTCTTTGTGCTGTAAGGTTAAACATTAAAGGCAAAACAGGGGAAGCTCACAAACTGCTTCCCTCGTGTCCTGTGGCCTTGGCATGTGCTGAGTGCTCTCCAGTTGAGAACATTACTGTGCTCCTTTCTGTTACTGGCCCTTGACTCTGAGAGACCAGGTCAGTAATTCTCACCCATCTATCAAATCAAGTGTATAAGAGATTTGAATTCTATTTGTCTGCTCATCTTGAGGATACCAAATATCATTATACTCATGCTGTAAAATCCTTGTGTTATCATACAGAAAGCACATTTAACACAGGGCAATCTCCCCTGACAAAAGCAGAAAGCTTCACAATGCCTCAGTTTACTAAGCATGAGCTTATAGGGAGAAGCAGAAAGTGAGTGCCATTCTGCCACTGTATTTTCTTATGTTCCCTCAAGTATGACTTTCTTGATTATTCTATTTCTTTTTTCTTCTGATTTGGCCAAAATTTGAAGAGGGAGAGGTTTAAAAGATCTTAAGATGCAAAGGGATGTTGGGTAGAGGAAAGATCCTTCAGATACTAAGCCTTTATAATTGTCTAAATCACAGGAAAGAGAGAAAATACCAGGTTTCAAGCGTCATTAGTCTCAACACTTAGGGAAATATTAATTATTAGAAATCATCAGAGACTGCACTCTAGTGTCAGGTCATTTTCCAGTCTCCCAAATAATTTTGGCAAGTTCATAGTATTTTAAGAGTATTTTATTTGTATTTTGCTCTTTGCCTAGATATTTTCCTGTCTTCCCTCTGGCTCAGATCATATTCTGCAAATCGTGGCAATCCATATACCAGTAAAAGACAAGGTAACACTTTTTTTTTCTACTGAAGTGAACTATCAAAAGATACTACAGATAATCTGGTAGCCTTCCTACATAGATTTGCTGAAAAAGAATTCAGTATGCTACAGCATGGTTGTCTGAGCCAATTTTCTATCAACACTTTAATTATTGTTGTGACCTTGTGTCTTGTAATGCAATATTTTTGTACTACACTTCTGTCTATGGCTATGGCCTTGGAGTCCTCTGTTGCTCACATGATCCTTGTGATGCCTGCCTTATTCTGTGGAATATTTCTGCAGGAGATTTTCCTGCAGCAGCTTCAGAGTAATGAAAACCAGTGTAGCCTTTCTGATTTCTGCAATCTGAACTGAAGTTGACAAAATTTCTGTTTTTCTATTATTTTATGTATATCATGCTGGAAAGATTGTTATTTTTCTATTACTTTTTCAGTTTGTCAATTTAGAATGAACTCTCAGGATATTTACAGGCAGCTTATTATTTTAAAATGTAACTTGAGTCCTGTCCCTTTGTAAATTCTGATCAGTTCTGTGTTAAGCTCTTTAAAGAAAAGATTTTCCATCACATCTTGAGAGTTCCTTGTTGAAATGATGAGGCAATCAATCTGACTGTAAATCCACTGACCCACCACTCATGGAAAGTCCATTACCTTATTGCTTGAAAAAGGTATGTTCTTCCTGTGAAGTCACAAGAGTCACCATCCCCTTCTTTTTTCCTTGTCACACTAAAGCCTCTGGAAACAATCAAAGCAGTCTCTGGAAGCTCTTGTCAGGGCTGCTCTCCTGAGGACACAGGGCAGGGATTGGCAGTCAGGGTTGGTCCCACAGCCCCAGACAGGGACCAGGGCATCCAGGACAGCGAGGGCAGCCCCAGCCCCCAGCACTGACCCTGGGGATAGGGATGGGGATTGGTCAAGGCCAGGCTGGGCTTGGCTCAGGTGAGGCCCTGTGGGTGGGTGGAAGCTGGAGACCATCCCTGTGTGGCCTTGCTGGGCAACACCTGACATCCTGCAGGAGCAGCTGTGGGGTCCTGGACTACGGGCAGCAGGAGGTCAGGCGGGGCTCTCAAGGCCAGTGGTGGTCTCCAGACCCTTTGTCTGGCTATACCTGAGCTGGGGACTTCACCTGGCTCACCCACTTCAGCAGGCACAAACGGACCCATTCTCCATGCATTTATCTAACCCCTTTTTTCAACCAAAGCTCAAGTGTTTTCAGCTCCTCACTGCCTTCTGGCAAGAATTTCTACATCATTTTCTGCATAATGAGGGCTTACAGGAGGACAGTAAGAGTCTCTTTATCAGAGAATGCAGCTACAGGTCAAGGAATAATGATTTACATGAGAATCTGATAGAGTTAGATTAGATATTGGCTAGAAGTTCTTTACTGTGTGGGTGGTGAGGCACAGGAAAAGATTGCCCAGAAAATTTGTGCCATCCCTGGAAGTGTTCGAGGCTAAATTGGACAGGGCTCTGAGTAACTTGGTCGAGTAGAAAGCATCCTTGCCTCTAGCAGGTGGGCTGGACTAGACAATCTCTAAAGGTTCCTTCCAAAGCAAACCATTCAATGATTCTATTATTGATGTCTTCATTCCTGGGTGGATTGCAGCTCACATTTGCTTTTCGGAAGAGTGCATGAAGCCTACGTTGTGTTCTGGGAAACAGTGCATATTCTACCCCTCCTGTTGGAGCCAATCCACTGTGCAACATAATATATGGAAATGATGGGTCCAGAACTGCTACCAACAACTCTGGCAGTTCCAGACCTCATATATGAGATGTCTTCTGCATTGGACACAGAGCAAACAGGTGGCAGACCACCTATGTGTTTTTCATACCTTATCTGGCCATTATCTGGAATTTCTGGATAGTATCTAGTGAGCCAATTCCCAAAGCAAGTATGGGATTAAATGCATCTTATAGAAGACTGGAGGATATGATGATCCTGCAGAAAGCAGTGCCTGATTCAATGGCCTAGGAATAAGTTGTTCGGACAGGAAGGTGAAAAGCTGATACCCATTGCTTAATTTCCTAGGATTTATTTTTTGATTATTTTTCCCCCCAGAGAAAGATTTCTGGCAGTGAACTGAATGCAGTGTCTATGCCATCACCTAGAGCAAACAACTGTAGGTAATTGCTGTGATGGACTGTAAAGTACTTCAGAATGAAGCCATTGAACTGAATAGTTTTAGGTACCTGAAATAAAAGGTACCTGGATACATAACCCTAATTCTCCTAGCCTGCCCATGGCAGGGGGCTTATAACGAGATGATTTTTGAGGTCTGTTCCAACCCAAACCATTCTATAATTTTATGATTCTATGATAACTTCTCTTGCCTTCTTAAAATGTCATCTGGCCCTGGAAGAAGGTAAAGATTTCTCTCTCTCCAGAGCCATCATATCCTTGCCTGCAGGGCCTCTTCTGTTTGGTGCTCTCAGAGCAAGCCTGAGAACTCTGCTCTGTCCAAAATGTGTCTGCACACATGCCCATCTGCCAACTGCACTGTATCTAGGGCACTACTGATGTTAAGGACATCTTAGATTCAGATGGCTGCTTTGTTTAAAAGCTTCTTGCACCCAGGCCTTTAATTTTTTTTAATATATTTTTGTGCATGAACTGTTTGGTATGTCAGGATAGGATAAATAAATACATTCAGTTGCTGCTGTTGGAAATCTCTCTACTTTGAATCTCTAAATGTCCATCAAACCCAAGACCAAGTAAGCATAAAAATAATTGTAATTAAGTGTTTGGGAGGAGGGAAATCTGAAATTTTGCCATCGTTATATTATTTTAATTTTATAGTAAGCATTCAATGGACAATGGCAGACAATTAGGCTTGCCTCCCTTTTCTAGATGAGTTCCCTAATCAACACATTTTAAACTTGTGGTCCGTTTTCTCACTTTCCACTAATTTCTGACACTCAACTTTGCCAAGCTGAACAACAGTTTCACTGAAAGGGCCTAGGAATCCTCCCCTCACTTCTTTCCTCAAGGTATGGGTAGGATAGGATATCTAAATGTTTAGGTCTTTCTTGTGTGATAAGAGATATGGATTCAAACACTGCTGTAAATGTAAGTGATTGCAGATTCCAATGAGAATTTTTTTAAGTTCTCCGTGTATCAGAAATGGCCAAATTATTTTTTGGCAGAGGCAAAGATTGAGGAAACAGAACAATCCAGGGTAATTAGGTACAATGCAGGTAGTCACCTGGAGGAGGGATTCACCTGCATTTACCTTCTCCTATGCTGCGGCTCCTCCTCTTGTGTTCAACAGCGTCTACTCCCCAAGGAAGAGAGAAAATAGTCCGCTGAAGAAAAAAAAGCATATCCACTATTACTTATATGCCTTCTCTCTCTGAAGTGCAGAAATTGCTTTTCCTCCAGCCCAAAGCCTAGAGAATATCTGTCACAGCTTCAGCATCACAATCTGACCTTTTGCTGTCCTCTTCCAGCACAGGCTTCTTCTGCCCATGTTTTCTCTGTTTCTTAATTTTACATAGCTCCCATGTGTTTAGAACATTTTCTGTTCTATCAGAGTCATAATGATATCTTGGTGGGGCCGGAGTTCTCAGGGGTACAAACCTCTTATTAGTGGTGGGCCAAAATGGCATTTCTGTGATCCTTGATTTCATCTTGACAGGGAGGACCATGAACCCGTTGAATTTCATAGCAAAATTTTTATTCAGCCAAGATTTAACTGTTAATGAATGTTAGGGGGGTGAATGCAGCATATTTTGGTTTTGTGTCTTTTTATTGATTTCTTTTAAAGACTCACCATTTTCCACATATACAGAGCATTATAGAAATCATAGTTTTGTGAACATGCCTTTAACAAGTAGCTGTGGTTCAGTCATCTTACAACAATTTTACAACATCATTAAATCTCACTGATAGCTCAGATCTCATTAAATCACAGGCTACCTCACTGATTTAAGAATGTAACAATCATTTCCTGTAAAAGTAAAATGTATGAAAGAAAGATTTTCCTCTGTTCTATTAAATTTTATTATAAAAAAAGATAATACATTTAACAGACAGAAGTATTCCGTCAAATGTTTTATTGTGTCATTAAACCTTAAATATCTTCCTGCTGTCAATAAATAAGAACAGATTATGCATTTTGGAGACTTCATAAACAAACCTTAAAATTCATTCAATAAGTAAGAAACTAAAGAAAAAAGCTCTTTTTTTTTTTCACCCATTTACAGCTGAAATAATAGGAATCATTTTAAATGTATATAAATGGAAACAAACCTAATGTGGGCTTCACTGTGTAGGCTAGGATTCTTTCACAGATATTATTGTCATTCATTTTCCAAAGGCCAACACTGAAAAAAAGCAGCTTTGGCTGTAAAGAACACGAAACAGGAAGAGCAAAGCACAATTACACCTACAACTGTATAATATAGTCAGAATATAGCTAGGCAATACCCCGTCAAAGTTAGCTGCAGAAAGTTACTGTGATGCACTATTTCTCATTTTATAAGAGCCACTTTTGAGTGGCTATAAAATTAATCAGTGCAAAGTTCAGGAGCTTTGAAAATGCAGGTCACTACTTGGTTGAGGAGATTAAATAACTTTCGAAATTACTGTAAGTAATTTTTAATTAATTCATCTTCTTTCTGATGGCTCCAGGAAGGGCTGTGAAGAGCAGGGTGTAATTGGGGATCACCACCCAAGGCTTAAGTAAACAAATTCCTTGCTAAAAGCAGCCACCTCTGACAAACAAGCTGCCCCTCGCTGAGCTGGGCGGGTGCAGGGCTCCCCAGGGCTGGCGGGCAGAGCAGGCATGGGGCCCCCAGTTCCTCCCGGGATGGGACCACACAGGAGGAAGATGGTCATCCTTGAACAGAAACAGTCACAATCAAGTTCCTCTAGCTAGACAAAAAGAGAAATGCCTTTTGTTGTTGTTGTTGCTTTTGCAGAGGTTTTAATGGAGATAGGATAGTCTTGCCCATTTTTAGGATAAGAATATTCCAGTACATTGTGAAAGACAGGAATGTTTAAAAGTGCAATAGTAATATAGACTGGATGGTCTCAGGGTAAGGTATCAACTCAATGGCTGATTGGGGAAATCTTGATTTTGTATTCAGGTATGAAAATTTTGAAATCTGACTTAGGATACCTAAGTTTCATTTTGTATGACAGCCTGTGTAGCTGAGACAAAAAGGCTCCATTAAGATAGAAATTTGGGGATAGAGTGAGAGGACTTGTTTGTTGGAAATGTTATTTCACCCTCCCGCAAAAAATTACTTTGGTCAAGTTGTTTTACTCAAAATACATGTCTTGCAAGAAGCAAAAACCAATATGATCACTGTAACAGTCAAGCTCCCACACAAAATAAAGACCACAACACTTAACAGCAGTGTACTAGAAAGAGCTAGTTAGATGGCAGGACCTGAATGAGCTTAGGACAGAGGTAATGAATCAAGCTGGGAGTGAGGGAAGTTGGAGAACTGAACAATAAGTCTAAAATGCAGTGTCTAATGCCTGATAGGCTGGTAGCTAGGAACATTTATTTTGAAAGATTGCATGCTCAGGTAAAGCAGATAAACTCGAAGGAATAGAATTGGAATTGAACAAATTAATAGAACTCCGATTGTTTCCCTATCTGAAAAAAAAAAAAAACCCAGAAAAGCCAAGATTGAATATTTTGGGAATTGCAGTTCTAAAAGCAGAATAAAATTTGCAGAGATATCAGAAAGACAAACCAGTGAGTTTTCTGAGCAAATTGGCTTTCTTTAATCACTATGCAGTTGCAAAGGAAAGCAAACAACTTTCAGAGACTATCAAACAGATGTGAAGAATGAAGCTGCAGTGCTGAACAGAGATCTGGTATTTCTCTTTCAGTTAAAACGAAAGCTGAAGAGGAATGTGTATTGTATGGACAATTCTCAGGCAAACAGTAATTAGAAGTTACGTATCTGAATAGAGATCGAGGTATTTCATTTGAAAAGTCCTGTGAATGATTGCTTTATCTCCTTCATTATCAGAGTGTTAGAACTCAGCTGCATATTTCAGATGTATCTACTGGTTCACTACATACTAAGTACAAGGGGATATAGACTTAAAACACTAAGATTCAACTACTATACTGTGGGGAACGGCGGTAGTTTAAATTCCAGTGATAACCAGAGGACATTCTGACAGATGCTTAGTGTCTGTAATTAGTGTGGGAAGCAGACTCTAAGCAAGAGTCTTTAAAGTTTAAATCTCACAAGGGAAAGATAAAGACTTAATATGAGGGAGAAAAAATGTAAAAAAGAGGAAGACCTTACCTGACAGTTTTTTGGTTGTTAATTATAATTCTGTCCTGGTTTCCAGTGTTCACAATGGGAATTTTGGTAGCATAGTTTTCCTGAAGCAGACCTACATTTTTCATTCAGGCCTTGATTTCTCATTTTATGATTGCAGATAGTGAGCTCTTCACAAAGGCATCATGTGGTGCTTGCAAAGATATGTTCCTATTCTTTTCATGTGCTTCAGACCTCATACCCCAGAAGAGAAAGTGGTCATTGTTCTATCTGGATGTAGTTTTAAGAACACCAAAACCACTTTTACAGGTGCCTCTGATAGCAGCCTTAGCCTCATGGTTAAATAGATATTGTTCATTATGATGCATTTATTAATGCTGACTGAATCTAAAAACCCTTCACAAGAAAGGAACACCATACAAGGCTCAAATTACTTTCCTGTAATGTTTTTTATTTTTATTCTTCAGGGCAAACATCTGATAGGGAAGGATTTTTGGTTTCAGCTGCATTCACCTCTTTAGTTGGCTGGTATGGTCTTATTGTCAGGGAGCAGCTCAGTGTCATTGCTGATGTGTTCCACATGCCAGATTCCCCAGCTCTGCCAGGCTCCATGCCCTTGCCAGTGTCCTTGCTATCTTCCTACCGGATATAATTTGAAATATTTGCATTTATTTTTTCTTTACACACTCTTCAAGGTTAGATTTTAGACCATGCTATGCAGATCTGTAATAGCAGATAGTTCTTTGATCATGAGTCCTGTCAATTAACCATCTATGGTTCGAGAGGATTTGATTTAATTGAATATCATTAGTTTAGTACTTTGTAAGGATGGGAATAGGATATTAATTTACTATACTCTGGATGAAAAAATAGATGCTGTTCACCACTTTTTAACTTTAATTTTCAAATAGCTTATCACAGATTTTGACCATATTGCAGAGTTGTCACTTATGAAGTCCATTGCAGCAGACTCTATTTTTTCTTCTGCTGTTTTGGCAGTGCCATTTGAAGGACTTTACATATTAACTGAGCACAATGTGTAAGATATTACATTTTTTTAACATCAGCGTAAGTATTTACGCTTAAATAGATCTTGGAGTGAAAAAGAACAAAACTATATAAAACAAATATGTATATACAAAATAAACAAAAGGTACGAGAAGGGAATGAAGATGAGAATGAAAAGTGTGCCAATCAAGATCCAGTATTTCACTTTTACTCATTCTGACTCCAAAGATCTTCATCATCGCTCTGTGGCTTTGCTGCCCTTCTGAAGTCTATCCACAGAACCTCCGCCATCTGCCACTAACCTTCTTTCCCTGAGGACCAGATTCCCAGCTGATGCAAAAAGAGCAACCCCAATGATTCCTTTACACGCGACCTGATTTTGATTCAGACTTTGCCTCGGGGTCTCTTTGTCTACTGTCATCACTCCTGTTGTCAGACCTGACACAGGCTGAGTTTCTCCCAGAGGCTTGGCAAGGAGTGACCTTGGCATCCTTGCAGGGTTCCATTAGCTTCAAACCAGGTTGCCCTGTAGGGCCGGGTTGTAGTTATGGGACATAAGCTGAAAGCTCTTCAAGAAAAATATTTAATCTCATTATGCTCTGAAATTTCATGTACAGAAGACTCAAGGTGAAATGAAGGTTAGAGTCACACAGCAGTGCTCGTTGATGGATTGTTTCACACTTCAGTAATATTACCCTTTTTCATGACGACTACTTCCAGAAAATATGTATTATCCTAATCTTTAAAGAATCTTCAAGACGACGGCATAATATTAACTACATCTTCAAATGGTCTTCTGCTCTTTCAAGAAATGTGTTTTCTCAGCAGAAATCTACCCTTTGATGACATTAGTTCACTGTAAACTGATAGACTCATGGCTATATCAATTTTTTAGCAAAATTACAGGTATTTCTATGAAATTTTCATCAATGGATGCATCTCCTAATATATGTTTTTTGATACTGGTTTGCAAACATTGCTCTCTATAAATATCATCTTCAAATACCTCTAAAGCGGAACTATAATCATTCTGAAATTCTTATTGTTTCATTACTTTGTCATGCTCTCCCTCTATCTTTGGTTCTTCTCTTCCCATCCTGTTTTAATTCTTCAAGCTGGAGTTGGAAATAAAGCCCCTTCCATGCGTCTCCTATTTGTTGGTTTCTGACTCAGATTATGAAGGTCTTCCCTTCCCCCTGGAGGAGGAGAAAGGGATACAACAGATGGTTCTCTCTCTTTTTGACTACTTATTTGGTGAGGTCTGCATTTTCTTTTTGGAACTCCTTTCTGATGAGTTAGAAAAAAAAACCCTTATCTCTGCAGTATGTTTTACTTTCTGAAGTAGGTTTTCTCTGACAACCCCAGCTGTAGCACTCATACCACTTTTCTCCTTACTCAGTTTTTAAAAGAGAGAATATTTTTTTTGTGAAGTCAGCTTGGCAGCAGTGCTTATTCGCTCTTTCTTCATTTTCTGGCCATTTCTCATTACCTGCCTCTTCCTACACTATGGTGAAGGCATACACAGCACCCTATTTTAGTCAAGATACTGCAGAATTAGTAAAAAAATACATCAGTAGGCTGAAAAAATTCTAATACTGGCTTTCATTAACAAGAAAATGAAACAAGTCACAGGATTCATGAATAAAAACCAAGACGCAATATAAAAAAATTAACAATGCAGAATCATTACCTTTAGTCCCCCAACCTCATAAAGAGGCATTTGCTTAGTTCTGTTTGCAAAAAGCCTGAGCATGTAGCAAGAATAGTAATTTTTATCCCTTTTTTTTTCTGTGTTTCAATAACCATTGATATTGCATCTGTATGCTACCAGATAACTCAAAATACAAATTTTATCCAGGCTGAGGGCAGGGAAGGGCAGGAAGGAAGGCTTGCTGGCATTTCTTCAAATGAGCACTGAAGCATACAATACAGTGTTTAAACCCTTTTATTTTCAGGCATGTAGGAAAAGAGATAATGCATTGAAACTTATTCCAGGAGAAAGACTGAGACTTCAAAGTCAGCACAGCAACATCTTTTGAGCAAAAGTGACCATACAGAATGAGTTTAAATTGGCTTCTTACTTTGCTTCATGGGATTTTCTTTTGATCTCATACCACAAGACCTAAAGACAGATTTATTCTGTGATCACACTGGAGCCTAAATCCATTGACGAGTAAAGAGTTTGCAGGGATGCTCCCCGTTCCAAGTAAGCCCTAATCTCTTGAGAATAACATAAAGAATTAATTTTCTGGATCTTTTTCAGGGGAGAGCTCTTGCAAATTATCCTAGAAAGATTGCCTTCTGGGTGTGCTGAGACATTCCTCTTGCTAGCCATTTAGTATATTTTTCCTTCAGTATACCTTGCTTCCTTTTAGCCCCAACAAGTGCCAACTGAATGTCCAATAGAAGTCTTCATCTTATTTTTTTATTTTATATAATTCAATGAAAAGATTATTGACAAGTCACCTTTTTTTGAAGAGAAATTTCTATAAAATTTTGAAAGCAACCAGCTTTCCAGCAGACGAATAATAAACTGTGAAAGAGTTGCAACAATGTTTTTGTTAAAGAATGTTTTTTCCTCTGACTGTCAAAAAGAAAGGTTACAAAGACAGCCTTTTCTTAGACACACAGATTTTGGTGATGTTAGCCAAAGGTTTATGCCTTTCCAGGAAGACTCTCTGATCACTGCTGAAGAAACAGAGAGAGGTCAGAAAGAAATTTTGAAATAAAAATAAACCTTTTTACACCAATCATTTTTTCCAGAAAAACAAGATTTTTCTCTCTCTCTCTGAAGTTAAACAACTGCATTTTATAGTCTCAGAAATTGTTGCAGGAGTTGTCATATTCCAGTAATTTCTAACAATAGCTCCATTTACTAGGTAATAATGCAGTTTAAGCTCAATATCAAAAACAAAGGCCAGAAGAAGATCCTGCTGCTGCAAATTGTCATGGGAACATTCAATAGCGTTTTAAGAGAATGTCTGAGGCACATTTTTAGACTTAGTGGAAGTCTGCAAATGACAAACCCAGAGGAGTCTGTTAAGGAGAAAAACAGCTGTAGTCAAAGACAATAAGTTTGTAAGGAGATTTCAGACTTTAAGTCAATTAATAAATGTAGAGTTTGATTTAGAGCTTTTAACATCTTTAATTATGCTTTTTTAAAAAGACATTATTGGTATAATATTCCAATGGTTTAGTGAGAAAAAGGAAAAACATCCTGGATCAATTTTAACAAAAAGAAAAAACATTAATTTCTGCTGATTTAAAAGTTTATTATGCTATTAGGGAGAGTAGCTCAGAGAAAGCTGATTGACAGAAGTGCTCTTGAACTCTTATTTCTGTAAGTGTCTTCCTGTTCTTCAGTTTGGTCTTTCAGGCACAAAAGATCATCTTTCTTGCAGACGTGATCTTCAGGGACAACTTTTCATCATGTTTTTATTTTTCACCTAAGAATAGCAAGACACTGTTTAAGCAGGAAAGAACCATCAACAGGACACTACATACTTTTGACATTACTCTGTGTATGAAGTGCAGAAATTGCGTACCTTATAAATGCCACACAGTTTTTGGTAAAATGAAGGTAGGTTCTTTCCTGGAGTAGTAATTAATAACATTCTAGAGGTTTCCCATCAGAAATTATTTTTATTTTGAAAGTGTTTTTAATCGGTAAAACGTTGCTGTCTATTCCACTCAGAACACCTGTCTTCTTTTGTCTTCCTTTCTTCAGCTTTTCTACTTCTACCACCTTTCCATTTTAAGCCTTTTTTCTGATTGTAGTTTTTCTTACTTATCCGTTATCTTCCTTGCTTTAGATTGAACGCCATCTCTTCATTCTGGAAAAGTTCCTGCCTGAAACAACTACACACACAAAAGGAGAAGGGAATTTATGATGGGAACTTGGAATTCTTCCATCATATTCAGAATAGGGATTCCCACCTCATCTGTTAAAATATAGCTACCTCATCACAGACAATATGCCCCATTTTTGTCTAGCTTGCTATCTATGCCTTTGTAAATTTTATTAAAATGTCTCTGAGTAGGTTATTTCTATTATCTCGCACTTTCTTTTTGCTTTATTTATTCAAACATCTATAAGCATGTTATTTTTATTACCTTGCAGATTTTTTTTTTGCTTCTTATTTACTATGGATTTTAAATTTACGGTTCAAACACTGAGATGCATCACAGTACAGAAGTATGCCTTGGTATAGGCATGAACAAGTTTATTGACAGCAGCCAGTTCAGGATCAGTGCTGTTCTCATCTTGCTTTGGCAGGCAAGTGCCTTTTATTATATTTATGATATTATAAAAAATAACATTTTCTCTGCTCATTATGAAACCCACTCAATAGCTTAGAGACAAGAAAGGAGCTCAGCCAAAACATTCCTCAGGACTCTAAGCCTCTGCCCCCAGTCTTCTGTGGGATACTTATTTGTGTTTCTGCTCTGATCAAT
>WAAE01013866.1:0-15429 GCA_013400495.1 Nicator chloris
TATTCACAACTTTAAGGCAGCTCTTAAAATGAAATAGTTATAGCATCCCCAGGAGTATTGGCATCCATCTATTTTTCAGTGTCCAACTTCTTGGGTTAGAAACACTCTACAATCTATCCACACCGCCCCCCATATAGAAATTTTCTATCCAATTTCAATTACAGAAATCACTGTAGCTAGATATTTAGCTTACATAGTCTATATATTTTGTGACCAGCCTGAAATGTACATTTTCAGACCCGTGAAAATGAAAATTTAGCTATCAACAATGTTTTTTCTGAATTGCCATGAAACCCATTACAGGCTTCACAGAAGCTGCATCAGCAAAGCCCATGGCTTTACAAAAGTCATCAGAAATGAACCATTCTCAGTCAACACAGCATTAATGGAAGCAGGTTATGAATTAGACTTCCATACAAGATTATTATGAGTTTAATATAGATCTTCTCAGAATATATTAGGAATGAATAGCAAAAGGTAAAACAACAGAACACTCCAAATTGAAAACACAGTTTTCCTCAAGTACTGCCATTTCCAATAATAAAATAATATGCAGCATAAATTCAAAACTAAATAGCAAATTTCATTAAAACTGAGATTAAGCAGAGTGAGCTTTTAAATGATATGTGGAATACGTTTGTTGCTGTTGAAAGGAAAAAGCCTATACAGACTTTTTTCTTTATAAAGGACTAATATCTCTGCTTTGCATCACAGTGTAGCTTAACATGTGAACTGACATTGAAAAATCAAAACCAGTTATTTATGGCTAATTTATTCTAATCGGGGGGTTCAGTCTATTTATAGAGAAAATAGTGTTATCTGGTTATTAATGTAGTTACTATCATTCTGTATGTAGATTTAGTGTCATTTACACACCTTCATAGTCATTTGCATGCACACTAAAATTCACAAAAATAAGATTTATAACTCTTTAAAGTAAAGCAACAAAGAAATTTCTGGGGTTTTTTGTAATATTTTGCTAGTTTTCCAGTTTTAGCTCTGTAGGGCTTGTTTGCACATTATTGGCAAAACATGCAAGACTTGGCAACCATAGAAAAATTTTAAAATACTTTTTCTGTCTCATACTTATAAAAAAATCCCAGTTCCTGTCAAAGTCATGGCTAAGATGTAATATCCCTGATCATAATAACAGCTCATCAAAAATTATCCGACAGAATTAAATTTTAGATGAACAGAACACATTGTTGATTTTGGCATATTTATAGTCACACTCAAATCAGTGAAAGCACTGTGCTTTTTTCATTTAAACATCAGCAACAGTGTTGTGATGAATTGGTAAATATATTCATATTGCATTCACTGCATTTGGCTTTCCACTTCTCTGGAAACATTTATCAACATCTTGGTTTGTCATTTGCTTTCCAAGCATCTCAGGACTGCTGCTTCTCTGGTTATTGCCTCCCCCTACCTCAGTATTTAAATCTCATTTTCTCCCAGGACACTGCTGATGGAAATTAGCTGATAGTCCTGTGTACTACCAGTCCAAGTATCCTTCACGTCCTTTTCTCACCTTTTGAGATGCATGTATTGGTTATGCTGATCTTTCTGTGATGTGTCTGTGTGTCTCAATGCCTTCACCTCTTATCCAGGTATATTATTTCAAGCACATGAAATTTATTTTGGTTAGCTTTACTTGAGCTTAGCTAAAAAATTCTTGCTAAAACTTCTGAGCAGTCATGCTCTATTAGTGTTCTCTCCAGATTCCCAGAGTGACTATAAATCTCAGTATCTTACAGTACACAATAGGGTAAATTCTGAGTCTCCAGAGAGTTTATTTTGCAATTTCTGGTCCCAGACTCTAATCGTGATCTAAATCTCCTCAGATGATCCATTAATTGTCTAAAATTGAAGAGTTCTGGTGGAGGTAGAATTGAAGAAGCCAGCTCACTGATCCCTTTTCCTGATAGAAAAAAAATATCAGCTGTGCTTCCCTCATGAATCTCAATTTTCTTTGGGGTGCACCATTTCTTAGCCCTTAGGTTCATGGGCAGCTGTGCCTGTAGTTAACCTGTAAGTATCAAGTTCTTCAATACTTTTTTTCAGAAACAGATAAAATCTGAAATAAGTCTACACACCTACCACACATAGTTCTGTGCTGCTTAATTTTCTGATAAGGCTTTAGGGCATTAGAATTTTCTATCAACATAGAACACAACTCCCTGAAATCCCTCTGAATCCTCCCAAGCCTATGGCTCCCCCAAGGCCTTCCAGGGCATCAGGCTGCTGTCCTCAAGCAAAATATTACAGCTACAAGGGTGGTCCAGGGCTCATGCCTGGAAGCCTAGCAGCTCTGTCCCAGACAAAGGCGCTTTCTGGCCCTTCCTTGGGTGACTGACAGTGAAACAGCCTCTTCTGTGGCAGTGAAAATGACAGTAACGCCAGGTTCACAAAGCCGTTGCCAGGGTCTGTCAGAATCATTTGCTCCTGAAAAATGTGTGCCCATGTTTCTAAAAGAAAATATTATCTGTATATCCAGCTCGTGGAAAACCCTTTTCTAAAAATTTGGTTTGTGTGTTTATATTTAGGAAGTAAAAAAAGAGAAAACAATACCAAACCACCACTATAAAACAGTGAGACTCTTCATGCAAGATCCTATACTTGAAAATTTTCAGGGCTGGGGGGAGAGAATTTTTGGGATAGCTCAAATTTCAGTTTCTTCCCAAGCTCCTCATTGTTGTGTACTCTTCTTGTATCCCAGCACTAGTCTGAACACTGTTCTGAAAAGTGCACAGCTATTCTAGGCCCTATATAAATCATACTGACAACTATTAAAAAAAAACCCCGACAGAATATCAAAACATCAGCAGCTTTTGCTTCATGTGTCTCTTGGCCAAATAACAGCAATTAAATCTTTTTTAGCCTGGTTTGCTTAGGAAAGGAGGCTTATGTAATTACATTCATTGTCTATGTTTAATGCATGTTATCTGTCCTTGCTGCCATAACTTTTGCGCCCATTCCCCAATTTTATTGTAAATTGACGGAAGAAAGTAAGCCTCAGATATTAGATACTCTTCAAAAGGGAGCTCCCAAATAGGGGAGATATTTTGTTGTAATGCCTGTCAAGGAGGAAAAGGTTGCAGTCTTATTAAGGATCACAGAAAGGCCACTCATCCTCAAGTTATGTGCCCCTGGGATATCAACCTGCTCTTGTCCTGCAGCCAGAAATGCTTCTGGACACTGCACTACTCCAGTGGGTTGAGATAACTGTTCCCACAAAAAATAGGAGGGGAACAGAGGACCTGCTCTTGAGAAGGTATGAGGGCTCATCCAATCCTAATGACATGTGTGTTGTGGAGCTCAAAGTCTCTATTTTAAGTCTCAGCAGGTCTCCTGACATTGTGTGTGACATACCATTTCCTTTGTGTTGCATTCATCACATATTTCTCCAGCACCAATACTTATTCTAGCATCACTCCCAAAAGCTCTTTCCCTTACTACCAGCCAGTGATTTAGCAGATGCCATATTTAATGGGCCTTAGACTGCTTGAATGGCTTTGCCCAAGGACACTGACAAGTAGAGGATTTCATCCTTAGGCCTACCAACAGGGAAAAATCTGTCATCACAGAGGCTTTCTGGACACAGCTTTCTGCTTGTCAGCCAGCAAAGATTTTTGAGTTGGAATGGCTGGCTTTGCCATGGCATGCCATGGTTTCATGGCTATTACATTCCTCTGAGGATGACTGATAATGTGCCCCAGATCACTGTTGACACCAGGTCTTCTCCAATCACATCACCTTAACCCTGTTAGGTTAGATAGGCCTTCTATCTTTATTTTATATATTAGTCTTGGATACTTTTTTTTATATCCTATAACACTGCCTTTCCCTTAAAGCATTTTGGATGAGGGGATGTCTTATTATCTCCTTTTCTCCCATCTGTCTCCTTGGGTTAAAAGCCCAGTGCAAGTGACCTTCTTTCTGTTTGCCCTTCCACTGAGGACAGCCTGCTGGAGATGCTAAGGCAGCTGTGGTTTGACATGTTACCAGGACATTTTGATGCCCAGCTCCAAAACACACAGCCCATGTTCCAGTGGAGAGAGCCCTCACAGAACCACAGGGTCAAGCCATTCAAATGCAAGTGTCAGGTGGTTGGTCCAAGTCTTTAAGTCTTTTATGAGCTTTCCAATGCTCTGGAACAGGCAAAGGAAGAAACTTGCACTCTTCTGCCCCAAACAGAAGACTGCTGCTGACTTTGTCTGTCCTAATGGTGCCTCTCCTTGCTTCCCAGGAGCAGGCTTCTAAAGCAAGGAAATTAAGATGACATGAATCAATGCACAAGACAAAGAGGAAAACAAGGAGAGCCCTACAGACCAAACTAAGCTCTTTGACTTACACTAATGCATGAATATGGGCACAGGGGGCTGCAATTTTCTCTTTGAAGGTGAACACCACTAAGAAAGGAACAGGATAAAGTTTCAGCTGGGATCTAAGTATGCTGAAAACCTGTGAGCACCTATTAGAAGATTTCTGGATCAAAAAAAGTCTTAAATTTTTGGAAAGTAAGGGCTCCATTTCTTGAATGATAGGCCTGAAGCTGTTCTTCAGTCACTTCTAGAAACAATAAAAATACCCTGTCTCTGACAAAAGGGGAGTAACTTCACCACCCACTCAGTACAGCAGCGCATCTAGTTGTACAAAACTCCCTCTCCAAATTGTCCAGTTTCTTGTTTCCCTTGAAAGGGTTTAACAAAGCACAGGGTCCCCATACCTTTCACAGAGAGGTCCCAATACCTTGCACAGAAACTACATGACCTGTGAGAAATCCCACTCATTTCTGCAAAAATTCTCCCATAACACCAAACTTGGCAGTCTAAATAAACACATGCACAGAGTAACAACTGTCCTGGCTTTTCAGCTGGCTTGGCAAAAGAAACTTTCAAAGGAAGGAAACAACAGTCACACAGCAAAGCAAACAAGGGGCAGCCCTCCACCACTGGAGTAACCCTCTTCTTGTCTTGTAGTGAAATGAGGGATGAAGTTCACACTTGTTACCAGCAGCACAGACAGGCTAATTTGAATGGCATATGAAACCAGTTGCTTGACCTCAGAAAACATGGAGCTTTACACAGGAGACTAGGATGTAAAAGTGTTCGTCTCCTGAAAGCACCACCTCCACTTTATAAGTTCTCTTTCTTATTTTTGTCTCTGATCAATAGACATGTATAACTTACAGTGAGTCACCCTTCAGTTCACCACCTCCATGTCTGGGTGCAAAGAATCAGAGAAGTGACATGCTGTGGAATGGGGTGAGAGAGAGAAGTTGTCTGTGCATTCTTTGGTGCAGTGATGGAGAGAAGGTGAGATGCTCTCTATGCTTCATTTACCTTATTGAGAGCATAAGTGTGGTATCCAGTATTTTAAGTGTTTAGTGTTGCCTTTATAAAATTTCAGTCTCTTCCTCTCTTCCTGATCGCTCTATGTACAGTGCCATTTGCTCTGCAGTGCTTCCTGTGGTGATACTTAACTATTTTGAGCCTCAAAGCCATCGCATTATTCAAAGAAAAGTGTATATTTCTCACGTTTCCAGAGATGCTAATTAGCATGTCAGAGACACTAAATTAGCTGCAGTACTTCTCACTTCAGAACATGATGGCACATATGAGAGGACACTGTGCAAATGTCCTCCCTCTACGTGAAAAGACAATCATAGTTTTTTTCTTGGGGTTTGTTTGTTTGTTTGTTTGTTTGTTTGTTTGTTTTTTATTGTTATTGTTCGGGGGTTTTTTTTCCTGGTTGTGCAGATGCTTCAGGTGGCTGGAGACCCCTTAATCTGCTTCTCTTTAAAAAATGCTGTCCAGTGTCTGGAGAATTACTTTGGGCCTATATTTCTCCTTTGTGATGAGATTAAGATATTGGTAGTAGTCATTTAAAGGAGTTTATAATGGCTAGAGAGGATCTGAAGAGATTTCATAAGGCAGGTTTCCTTTATAACTGCACAGAATCCAAGAGAATTTTAAGAGTGAAAATTTACTTTTTTCAGACCCCGCATCTTATAGTGAACTGGCATCTACTGCTCATTTGTGTTATAACAGCTGAGCAATACCTTTCAAAACTGGACACATTTTAAAATTGATTTATGGCATATGGAAAGGTAAATGTTGATGCTGCTACATAGGCTGCCTAGCAGGTTTCTTCACCTAGGTGCTGTATGACAGTGTAATATGAAGTACATTTTAACTGCAAAATGGACTTCAAAGTCTAACTCTTAATGCTGACTGCTTATAGCAGAGTTTGTATAAGGAAATAAGTTTGTGAGGAAATAAGGGCTGAAGGGAGAAATTCCTTCCAGTTAGCCAAATACTGCTAGTTTTTCAGTTAAAACTCCATTTAAAATAATAAAAAGTGATCCAGTTCCTCCATCCTTTTGGCTGAGATGGCAGCCACATGTACTTCTGATTAAAATCTGCTGGTTTTTGACACACCAGCAGATTGTGTTTTTGGGTGCTCCCTGTCCCTGGGGTAGAATACAGAAATGTGGCTATGCTGAGCTTGCTCTTGTTCTCCCTGTTCCTTCTTCCCTACTTGGGTAGGCAACTTGCCCAGGGAGCCTGACATCAATCTCAATTTGAATTACTACAGAAATCATTGAGCCTCCATTTCCATGGGCAGCAACAGGTTTCCTACGTAGATATAGATGCTTGATGCAGAGGAAATCCACATGCCCATCAAAACTATACCATCATGAACCTGATGATTGCTGAAATGTAAAAAGCACAGCTGAAGTCAAATGCTGTGGTAGCTGACATTTGTAACAAGCACAGCAAGGACACAGGCTCCTGAATTCCCTTGCATAGCTTTATGACATGAACCTTCCCAAGAAAAGGGAGGTAGTAGACAAGCAGTATGCAAGATATACATCATACCAAATCAGTATAGCAACAACAGAGTCCATAAGATACAATGACTGACTTCTCTAATCATTTTTCTATATATTTATATCCTTCAACTATACACAATTCTTTATTTTTTGCCTTAATTTGCATTTCTGTGGATATAAATCTGGCCTAATATGTTTTAAATAGGATACCACCTCAGTAAGTCTTCCAAATGTAGTGCTTTGCTAAAACAGACTGACATATAGATTAGTATTCTAATACCAATATAGGAAGGTGCTCCTTTCTGTATTTTTTTCAATCTTGTTTTGAACCACATGAGGTGGCAATGGAGACACATGATGCCAAATTCAGAAACTCCTTCACGTTTGAAGGGATTATCATTGCTTGCATAACAGCTGGTTACAATGAGATGTCAGATATTGCTTGAAATAAATAACCTGGCATTATGGCTTGGCTTGATTCAAGACATTAAAGTTTCCAGGTGATCTGAGGACAATTCTTGTTTCCCCCTTGCAATCTGTCATTGATTGGATTAACCACTCTTAAGAGAGCACGTTCATAATGGAGAAATGGGTATTTTGGGGGGCTATATAACATATATAGCTCAAGAACGAATTTTGCTTGAGTTTTCTCATATCTAGTGATATGTGGTGTCTCACAAGACCAGACGTCTCATGTCTGGTAACTGATGAGATACACCCAAGACTGGGAGCCACACGACAGAATGACTGTTAGGAATGCCTGTTAAGACACGGCTAAAGATGATTATCCGTGGGACAAAATGGCTTTTCTCCAAGACAGCACAAATCCCATTCAGCTCCAGCGTGCCTCTCCAAGTTTTCACATTCTTATTGTCCTTCTCCAAAGAACAGATCTCACTGAAGTGACTAATTGCCATACAGCCACACGAGTTATGCAGCTGTTCCAGGCCTTTTCCTTTAGGAGACTCAGGTGTGTAGCAGAAATCTTTGTTGTCAAGTGTCCTAATTCCTTTATTTCTCACATCTACTTTATAACTCAGTGATGATAATCTAAAACATCTCACTTTATCAGGATCTTATTTGGTATCTGTAATTCCTTGCAATAACCAATAATTGGCTGGTAGAACCTTGTCACCTCTTTGCTGCTGACCAGTGTAATGGACAGTGAGTGGAAGATAGTCATTAAAACAGCTCCTCAGGGTCTAAATTAAAGCTGCAACAATGCTAGAAATTCATTGAAAACCCTGTCATTCAAGGAGCTGCAGCATTCAGAATATAAACTGTAATCAAATGAAATTTTAGAATAAACAAGAATGGGAAAACCAGCCTGAAAATGTAACGACTCCATTAAAAAATACCTGAGCACCTGAAACAAGGTGTTCATCTCCAGCTGCCCTTTTTAAAAAAAGTCTGAGAATAGGAAGAAGTGAGACATAAATTATGGGTGTAGCTGATTTCAGAAACTATATTTGTGTGAAGAGATATTGAAAAGTTTGGGACAGTTTATTTTAGGAAAAAAGACAAAGGGGTGTTGACAAAGGCTTTCAAAATTATGTATGACATGAAGAAGGTGGCATGAATGGTTCTAGATGTGTCTCCACAGACTAAAAAAAGGAAAGAGCTTGCTATTAAATTCAGAAGGCAGAAAATTAAAAAAGGTAGAATTATTTTTCAATAGACAATAAAATTTATGGCCCATTGATTATTATTATCAACACTATCATTACGAAGCCCTCCCAAAACATTAAACAAGCCTACAGTTAAGACACCAGGATGTACATATCAAAAGTTTAAAAGATTAAATAAGATTTGAGAAAGAGAGAAACCCTCATCTCCTTTCAGGATATCTCAAACTGTGCATAAGAATATCGGAAAGAAAGGTCTAAGAATCTTAGGAGTAATGGGGTCAGCTACAGAGAGAGAAAGGCAGAAGGACTACCACAGCTACTTCCAAAGAAATCTGCCAACATTGATGGATTCAAGGTCTTCTCCTCCTCATGAGATTGCCAGTTTTGGCTGTGCATTTTGGCTTGAGGTTGAACAAAATAGCAAAAATCAATGTCCTTTTATCACCTGGTTAGCCTCTCATATCATATGTCTCTGGCTGCTGGATCATTCATTTGGGGAACATAGAGTTCGTAGATCTAGCAGTGCTCACTAGCTCTGGAAATCGTACAGATACTGGGCCATGTGCCAAGGAGCAGGACTGCCCTAGCTCTCAGGACAGCCTGGTTTAGGGACACCTTAGCGTAGAAGCCCAGAGCAAAGGGGCACAGGGGGCCCTTGGAAGCCCTGGGCACTGGGACACAGGGGAATCACAGTGTTTAACCCTGCTGAAGGGATTGCATTGTCACAGCAGTCCTGCCTGGCAGCCCAAGCCTTCGGAGGGGCAGAAGATGGCTAGCAATTTCCATTGTGTATCAATAGCAGCAACAATCAACAGATGTTTGCTGTCTTTCAGGACTCTTAAGTAGCAGTAATTTAAGGCAAAAGCATGACAAAGGGCCAGCACAGATCAGCCTGTAATCTGACTGAAGTTTTGGTCCAATTCGCACATGTGCAGGATCCACAAACCTCACACAGACGGCTTCCCAAATTATCAAAATAATTTAATTTTTGCTTGCAGACTTTCACAGAAACCTCAGGTAAGATCTGTTGCAAGAACATGATGCTGGACTAGATTTAGTGCTTGGTTTGATGCACCAATGTTTGTGTTTTTACCAATAGAGCTCTTATGTAAATAAAATGCTCCATTTCTGCTGTCCTTGCACACTCATCAGGTGTGAGCCACAGCAATTTCCTTCCTTGCAATATTAAATAGAGTTAAAAAGTCTTTTCCCAAATAGCTTGGAGACGTTCATACTTTTAGTGTTCTTCACACTTTGCTGATATTACATTTCTTGTTTATGTCTGGGAAACAAATATACTCCCTTCTGTCTTCAGTCTGAGATGCTGCTGCAGCAGTGCTGATCTTTCTGCCCTGGATGCCATTCCAGCAGCTATGTTGTAAACCATTTCATTGCCTCAGGACCTTATATTTGCGAGGTCAATTGCTGCTGAAATGATGATTACTCTACAGCTGCTATGTACAAAGAGGGTGACAATCACAGTGCCCTTGAGCATTGACAGTAGGAGGTGGCTACCATCCCATTTTCTGTGCCAGACAAAACCATAGTTAACCAACGCACTGTTCACTGGTATGGTCCCAGAGAGGGAAAAACTGAATAGCTGTCCTGTGATTTCTTCTATGGTATTAATATTAAACAAAAAACGTATCCAGAAAAGATCTTTAGAACTAAATCTATCACAGACACAATGTTGATCCTGGCTTATTCCTTTACTTCTTCCTATTTAATTAAAAAAAAAAATATCTCCTTATTGCACATTTTCATATTTGCATCTGGAAACCCAAACTGAATTCCTTATCTGCTATGGAAGAATGGAGTCTAATTTCTGTTTTATAAATATAAAACTGCACAAAAGAGAGCTATAAGGCTTTGAAATTCCTCAAAGTAAATGCAATTCTTGACTGACACTCTCTCCTGTTCTGGAGAGAGTGTAATGTCCACCCCAAACTGCCTTTCAGCCCCGGGCATGGGAAGCCAGCCAGGGACTGAACCCCTCTTTTGGACGCAGACTAGCAGATAAAGCAACATGGAGGAGAAAAGACCAGCTGCAGATCATCCCAGAAGGCCAAAAACAGAGTCAGAAAAAGCACTGAGGGCTCTGGTGCCTTGAGCCGCATTTGCTACATTGCACTGCTTATCCAAAAGGATTTCTGAATGTACTGCTCTATGTTGGAGATGATCCTTCAAAGTGTTTGTATTGTTAGGGTAAGCTTGTTTTACAGTCCATACATTATCCCAGCCTCTAGACATTGAAGCTCTTAGCCTTGAATATATTGGTTTCTTCGGCCACTGTGAAATTTATAAACAGTTCTGTCTGTAAATGACCTAAAAAACAGCTTAATAGGCAAAGGCCAGCAGCACCACCCTCATTCTGCTATCCTTTATGGATAGAAGAGCAATTTTTTTGTGCTTAGGATATCTCAAAATGCAATGGATATCTCAGTCACAGAAACTGAGGCTTTTTTTTTACCTTTTCAATTAATCAATATGAAGAATTTACATAATGGTAATACATAGTTGATTAAACTTCACTGGAATAAAAATTTTTTAAAAAGTTATCAATCATCTTTCCTCAAACACACAGGGAAAATAACATATATGGCTAAGCTGAACAAATAAAGTAGATTTCTCTACAATTTGGCATTTCTTGCTGACGTTTTTTTTTCTAGTTAAGCATTAAAAAAATGAAGGTAAATTTTTCCTCATCAGATTGTTTTCTATCTGTTTCTTTAATAATCCACCCAAGTTATTAAGAAACAAGAGAGCCAAACCCAGGTGTCATGTTCTACTAGTCCTAGTGGGGCCACACCTGATACAACCAGTGTTTCACCGCTTCGTCCCTGGTGGTGCTCAGCACACAAGGACTACAGCACTTGAGCAGACCCAGGAACCTCCAAGATCCATCCAGACATCTAGCTAAATTGCCTCATTTATTCCAGAGTGCCTAAATAATTTGGGAAACAGCCCGATTTCTAATCCCATCAATGTGAAAGGGCCTTGAGACATCCCTGGAAGGTTGGTAAGCACTGCTAGCACTCGTGTTGTTTATCAGCCAGGGGCTGGTGGTTCACACAATGGTTTCACCTACTGGAGATGAGGGAAAGGCCTCAGTTGCTGCTACTACCGTCTTGCAGGGTTAACTGTAAGATTTCCTCTCAGAGCTCCTTTTCCCTGAATGTTTCCTGGGAAGAAAAAGTGAAATCGACACTTGGGTTCAGAAGGAATGAAAACCAGACAAAAAGTAAGGGCCACTCTGGGAATTTCATGAGAGACCTTTGAAATGTGTGGGATGCTTGTGAAAGCAACAGGCATCTGGCCTGCTTCTCCCTCTGTGACCCCTTCAGAGCAAAAGAATACTGTAATAATGAAAAAGTACTGATAGCTTTTCCTCAGTAACGAATTGAAAGTTTGCAAAACACAGCAAGGAGCCTGGCATAACGACATTGCATTTTTGGAGAAACGTGGTTATTACAAAAGTATTGAATTATTTTTCAATCAAATATTTCATACCCTGAAACACATAAAGCAGCTGGAAAAAAAAAAAAAGTCAAATTCAAATTCTTTATTTCAACCCCAGTGACAAATGGCTTCCTTCAGCTTCCAGGAGATAGATAAATTTAACAGAAGGCTTTCATGTAGCCTTGATTTCTGCTATCCTTTCAACCAGGGCTCAGGAATGCCATATAGAAGATAAAATTTAATTTCCATGAGCGGGCTGGATGACTCTGGGAATTGAAAATGGCACATTGGCCGTTTGCCTTTGTAAGTTGCTGGTTCAAACAGAGGTCGGTCTGTGACCGAACTTTGCCCCTCTCTGATGGTGGTTGGGTATATGGTCCGTGACACGGATCAGCCCTTCACAGCTGCTTTCTGCATCCTTGCAGCTGGCACAGTCCCAGCTATTTTATTTGCCAGATACGGCAGGGCTATGGGGACAGTGGTGGCAATCAGGAGGTCAATGACGTCTTTGTCATTGCTGGATTTTTGGTCTTCCATCTGACCAAGGTGGAATTATTCACTTGGCAGCATAACAAAAATACACTGCTCATATTATACTATTTCTATGGCTGGCAAAGAATTTAACTCTCCATGGCTGTCAGCTGAACGCCTTCCAGTAAGACTAAAAATAAATTTAAAACCAATGCCCTTTCCTCCTCCCCATACACAGTATATTTCCCCACATACTACAATTCCCAACCCAAACCATGGCTAAAGATACTTCCACCTCCCTGTATACAAGCTGATCATTGAAAGACTATCAATCATTTCAGTGAATTCTAGATTATTTGCCCCTGAACTGATACAGGAGGGGGAAAAATAAGTCTGTTCTTTGAAAATTTTTGGAAGAGATAGTGTTAAAAAGGCTTTTCTCAACTGTGCTGCTATCATTCCGGAAAAAACTGACCTTCATAAATTCTATAGTTTTATGTTTTTATGCCATGGAACAGCATCATATCAAAGGCATGAGAATTGCAGAATCTGTACTGGAATTGTTATTCACAGAGGGAGAATAAAATGTATTATGTCTTTGAATGTGTCTTCTTAAGAAGGCAAAATGAAATTTGACTCTAAGGAGGCAAAATGAGATTTGACTCTAAAAGGGAGAAATAGAAAAAGGATCATGTACATTCTCATCTCCCTTCACCTTCATCAGTCATCACCTTGAGCTGAACTTGTCATCCTGCAGAGCCTGCTGCCCACAGTTCCCATCTTACTGTGTGTATGCTCAACACCTTGGTGTTGAAGGTTCTTACTACCTTAGATGCTTTCCACATTCTATTTACAAGATCACCAAACTATAGCTCTCTGTGGTATTATAACTTTGCATGGATCAACATGAAGTCAAAATCATATTTCTGTGCCCTTAAATTTACAGTTGTTAATAGCAGTGGCTATATCAATGATTGGTTTTTCATTTCTTTTGGACAATATCAGCATTTCATTCTGCTTCTGTTATCTAATCAGCATGATACATCAACTACAATAACGTCATTAAAACTGTAGTTCTGGCAATTGAAATTGCCGGAAACACAGCAATGCAATAATTTTCTGTATCTCCTGCTGTCTACAGATACTAAACTCCTACCCTGTTAAGAAGAAAAAAATTGAAGGGCATTTGGTGTTTCTTTGGATAAACTTAATTTTACATAGAAATGCCAAAACATTTAACAAAAACAGTTGGAACTGATGTCACAGGTGTTAGAGAGATCAAACCTACTATACAGTTCCCGGAGGAAAAGGCTGTAGTAAATAAGAAATATTTGGAAATTTACTACTGTCTATAGAGAACTGATGCTTGTTTTCCAGACTATGTTAATTAAAAATTATTTCCACAGCAACTTCATTTACTTAGGGTGTTTCTTAGTTTTAATGCAAAGCAAATATTCAGGAAGCCCCTTAAAATAATCAGGATTTTTTTTTAATTTGTAATTCATTAAAAGCTTTTTTAAAAGAAAAAGTCATGTAAACATGATTGTTTTTCAATCCAATAATTTTGACCAGTTAATGTCCTAGATTAATTAAAAATAAAGATAAAAATAAAGTGGTTGCATGGTGAAGTATATGCACGTGCATAGTTCCCAGGAAAGACAAACTTCAGTATATCCCTGATTTTCAGTAGATGAGGTCCCTGGAGTACCTCTAGGGTAATCAGAAGTCCAAAAGACTTTGTGGCATATTTTTCTGGGTCACAAAGCAATATTTAGATGGAAGAGATTTTGCAAAGGTTCAGATGTGGAATCATTAAAACCAGAACTTTCCCTTGGAAAAGGTAATACCAACTTAAGCAGGATGTGGTCTTTCCCAAAACACAGATCCCAGTGGAACCACTGATCAGAGTTATTACTGAGCTGATCACACTCGTTACACTTCCTACATATAAACAGCTGCAAGTTCACTTCTAAGAATAAATATTAATTATGCAAATAGATATAAATATTTTAGAAACACCTTAACATATTTTAATGTGTTATGATTAATACATTATTCTTGATTACCATAAAACGGTCAGCCTAATGACATGAACCAGTACATTTAATCAGCATTTCACAACAAAGGAGGTAACAGTTCGGAGGTATACTTCCAAAGATTTTCTTCCATGATTTTTCTACCAAAATGTTCGCTTCCCAGAGATACGAACATGATGAACATCTTTCTCTTCAAATACAGTTTATATAACAATAAAAAGCTTAATGTCAATGCACATGCAAACTGGCAGGGTTGCAGCTGAGACATTAGATTTCTCACTTATTTGATTTTCATGCATCCAGTTGGAAAGAAAAAGCAGTGCTTAGCTGGCTATGTGCAAAAAAAGATGTGCAGTTATTTTTCCTCAAGTAAAAGTTCTCTTTTATGTACAATTAGCTCAAAGTTTTCATCAATTATTACAAATAGCATACTGAGAAAAATAAAAATATATGAACAAATGAATTATTTTTAAAGCAAAAGCTATGTTGACATGTAGGACACGTCTTTTATATTAATTATCATGTCTCCAGTTATTCAGTGATGTACTCAAAAACATGCAGAAAATCACCACTCTAGAACTTAGAAATGTCATTGTGAATCTTTAGTTCAAGAGCTAATTTATTGGTCGATGGTTCTAGATTGCCTATCAAATGCTTTAATCTAATTTTGTTGACAAACATCCATTTTCATGGTCTGCTGCCCAAAAAGCTCCACTTACTGATGTTTTTCTTGCTGAACTATCCAAAATTACAATGAATGTAAATAAATTCTGCACTGGGGGAAATTTGCTGTGTAAGTGCAGGGTACCTTAAAGGACAGCAGCAGACTCAAAGAATACAGCTGATGCCTGTTGTATAATGTGTGGTGATATTAATGCAGGCGAATTAATGTCTGTGGGTTAACACTGAATTTTACTAGGTAAACATATGCCTTCCTTCACTCTAACAGTACCCTTGGTCCTAAATTCTGTGCCATATAGATGATATAGATATATAG
>WAAE01013870.1:0-52921 GCA_013400495.1 Nicator chloris
TTTTTTTTTTTGCATGGGGCACTGGTGGACTGCCACTAGAAAATGATGTATAGCCCTATGGTTCACCTTTTCAAGAAGACATTAAATTTCTGAAAGAGACATAAAAAAGAAAGAAACCAAAACAGGGAGAGAAAATGTCTTTTGTTACTAAAAAGAACGATCTGTTTATCAGAAAGAAAACTGAGAAGTAACTTGATTACACTGTGCAAGCACTTTGATAGGGAGAAAATGTTAGTGCTGTGGGACTCCTTAAACTAGCCAGAAAGTTACAAAAATTCCTGTCTAGAAGCTAAAGTCAGGCACAATGAAATAATAAATGTGGCAATGAAAGTTTTTTTAGCTGTACGTGATAATCTTCTAGCTACAAAAATTGAAGAAATTTTTGATTCTTTGACATGTTCAGATAAGTCTGTTGGCTCTTAAAAAGATATATTTAGCCAAAAAAAACCACAATTGGACCCTGCATGTAGGTAGGCAACACAAAGGCCCTGAGTAAATATGTCTTGCTATGCAGGAGACCAGGATCAATGCCAAGCAATCCTTCACTTTATGTCATAGGAACATAATTAACCAGGATCTTGGATCCAAGTTATCACTTGAATAGACAATAAGCAAGCATTGCAAAAGTCTCAGATCACTTTAAATGCTGTGTATCCACTGCTAAAAACAAGAAGACTGGCCAAAAAAGGCAAAATCTTAACCACGTTTGCAAAGAGATTTTTGTTAATGTAAAAGCTCATAATACCCTTCAGATTTTTGTCACATCTACAGTATGAATTGAGTTGTTCTTAGAAAAAAAGATGCATTAATAGTACAGAAAAAGCAAATATGAATCATTAGATTAAATCATAATACATTCATTAAGATAAACCTGTTTTTTCTTCTGCATCATGAGAAAATCATTTGCCTTGGCCTGTTCTTGTCATGCAAACAATATCTTCAGAGTTAATCTTCTGTATCTTCAAAAGGACTTTGTACATTCCATGTGGCCTTGGAAGGCCTAGTTTTGTCTTCATTTTGAGGTTGCTGAAAAAATGACTGGTTGTCCTTGGACTGGATTGACCATCATGAATCTATGAAATCTACTACGTAAGATACTACAATAACAAGCCTAAATTCCCATACACCAAAGGAATCAAACTGAAAATGGACAAGCCTGCAAATAACATGAAGCAAACTTGACACAAAACAGATATTTCAGTGTGTACAAACAATAGCCCTTGGCTGATAAATGGAAAGAAGTTTTAAGGTTGTTTGTAATGTCATGAGATCATGTCTTGCAGAATCACAGGTCTCCATCAAACTAATGGTTATTTTCTGATTGTATGTGAAGGGATTGTATAATAGATTTGTAAGATGTTATTTGCTAATAGCTAATAGAATGATTTTGTTCTAGAGCTGTACTTTCTAGTTTTGGTGAAAACAGTGTAAACCTCTGCATCCCTAAGAAAGCTTCTCTCTGTGTTGGCAAGGAAATGATAGAAGAATGTAATTAAGCAAAGATGACCCTAAAGTGAAATGTGGATTCTTTACAATATACAATGTCCTTCCCACCAGCCACATGTGTTTGTCAGATGTTTACAGAATCTTCATTAACTAAGAGCTTTGCTAGATAACAGAAGCTGAAGCATGGCATCAATGACTCTGATAAGGACAAGTGTACGACCAATCTGCTTGACAACTGACAAGAGGCTGGGGTTTGAAGCAGACTGCAAAAAGAACACAAGAAAGTGATTTGCAAAAGGCATTCCAGTTGTTTGCCTTACATCTTCTTTCCTCTGTCTGTATTGAAACAAGACTGGCAATCAGCTAAAATACCCTTGTCCTCTTGTCTCTCCACCAGAAAGTAAATATAGAAGAAATGCATTGTTTTGGAGTATTAGCTGCACTGTCTGTTTTCAACATCATTGCTTGTTTGACAAGAGGCAAGCCTTTGGAAGACTGGGACAGGCTATCAGCTATGGGAAAGTCTGATGCACACTTTCATGATCCTGGACAAGTAGAAGATGAGACCCATTTCAACTTTAAATCTTTCTTGGAGAATATGAAGATGGATTTACTAAGGAGTTTGAATTTGTCAAGGGTCCCGTCACAAGTAAAGACCAAAGAAGAACCACCACAGTTCATGATTGATTTATACAACAGATATGCTGCAGACAAGTCCTCCATTCCTGCATCCAATATTGTAAGGAGCTTCAGTACTGAAGGTAGGAAAAGTCCTCAACATGTGGACTACAATTTTAAAGAAGTACACGAATAGTAAATAGTCAGATTCTTTTGAAATTCAGAAGAAACTGAGTTCCTAACTTCCACAGATTCCTTACAAAAGAAACATTAGAATTTTGGATTGTATTCTTATTCTATAGTTTCTTTCAATCTTTAAAAAATGCAGTCCACTTTAGTTTTCTTCTTTGATATTTTCACTGTACAATATTCTCGTCTGAAATGCTTGATCTAAGATGATGCACCAAATAACAAGGTTTACATGAAGCATGTTTCTCAATCCTAGATATTTGGAACTGAGTTTTTATGTTAGCATGCAAACCTTTGATCACCTGTAATTGAGAAATTTGTCACTGGATCCAAGCAGGGAACAGCACTGCTCTTCCAAAATTCTGGGTTAGACAAAGGCTTATACGGAAATGGTTAGCCATGCTTATATCAACAGAAAAAATTCAAGATCTCTGTCTATGTAACATTAAATAAACTTTTAAAGATCCATCAGGCAGTAAAAAAGTTAGAAGTGCAGTCCTTGTTATAAAAATTAAACAGGGAGACATGAAGTTTCTGCTTATTTGAAAAATAGACATACACGGGTAACAGCACTACAGAGAACTCCAGATTCCCAAATTAGAGTCCCTAGTCCTGAAATAGAAAGAAATCTCAACAATAGGACCTGGATTATAGTTTCCATATCTCACTCTCCCCTCTGACTACTTTAGAGGGTAAATGATCTGAAAAGATGGCAGCAACAGCCAATTAAAATTGCCCTAAAACTCTGTCATGATTAAGCAGTTAGTTTACATTGAGCATTAAATAGATATCAGGGATTACTTTTAAACACTACCAGTCTGATCTTCCAGCCAAATATCTGCCCCTCCCAAGGCAGAGTTGCTGGTACTGCACATAGATTTGGAGACAACAAACAAACATGAACAAATCCACACAAACTCATAGGAACAATGTGGGACCTGGGTATGAAAGGCTGTTTATCACTAAATCCCAGTTCAGACAGACACTGAAGCTTCGATTCAGGATTTTAAGAACTTTTCTATTTCCCCAAACTCCAAGTCTAAGCTGCTTTCAAACTTATCTGAAGACAACAACAAAAGCATCAGCACAGCCAGCTCTTAAAGACACTTAAATATGTATATTAGAGCAGTTCATCTCATGCATAATTATAAGAGTTGGAAATCATTGGGGTTTTTTACAAATTCTTTGTGTAAAAATACCTTTAGCAAATTGCTAAATCTGAAAACTCTGCACATGCCTTATTTATGTACTTAATACTGCCCAGCATCACCCTTAGTTTGTTCTAGGCAGCCTCTTTATGCTTCCCTCCTCACACTCACCTGGCTATGCAATCACAGTAAAATACTGCCAACACCAGGGACTTCCATTTCCTCTTTTCACTCTCTGCCCTTGAAACTTGGCCAGAAGACAGGATTTTTTTTTATGCTGCTGTATTACCATGCTCTTATTTTATCCCAAAATATATCCTGAGTCTTTTAAAATCAAGTTACTTAGACAGTCAGAAACACTGTAACCACATGTTTTAATTTCCTATTGCAGATGTTGTTTCTTTACATTCACCAGAAGAAAACCCATTTCAGAAACACATTTTGTTCTTCAACATCTCTATTCCACAATATGAGGAAATCACCAGGGCTGAACTGAGAATTTTTATCTCCTGTCACAGGGAAGTTGGGTCTCTCTCTCAGCTGGAAGGCAACATGGTAATTTATGATGTTCTAGATGATGACCCCTGGGAAAACCCAGAAAGTACCAAATCTTCCCTTGTCTCCCACATTATCCAGGAATGTGGTTGGAAGATGTTTGAAGTGTCCAGCGCTGTGAAAAGATGGGTCAGGGCAGACAAACTGGAGACTAAAAATAAGCTAGAGGTTGTTATAGAGGCTAAAGCTCTGAGTGGTTTTACTTGTGGAAAGCTTGATGTCAGTGTTACCCCTGACACTAAAAATCTGCCCCTGTTAATAGTGTTCTCCAATGACCGCAGCAATGGGACAAAAGAGACCAAAGTGGAGCTCCGCGAGATGATTGTTCATGAACAAGAAAGTGTGCTCAAGAAACTAGGGAAGAACAACACTTCCTCTGAAGAGGAACAGCAAGGAGAGGGAAAGGCCATCACTGGATCCCACCTGCATTCCTCCAGAAGCAAGAGAAGCATTGGAGCCAACCACTGCAGGAGAACCTCCCTCCATGTGAATTTTGAAGAGATTGGCTGGGATTCCTGGATCATTGCACCAAAAGATTATGAGGCTTTTGAGTGTAAAGGAGGTTGCTTCTTCCCTCTGACAGATAATGTCACCCCAACTAAACATGCTATTGTCCAAACTCTGGTGCATCTCCAAAATCCCAAAAAAGCCTCCAAGGCCTGCTGTGTTCCAACCAAACTGGATTCAATCTCCATTCTTTATAAGGACGATGCTGGTGTGCCCACTTTGATATATAACTATGAAGGGATGAAAGTGGCAGAATGTGGGTGCAGGTAGTATATAAGGTAGAATCTCTAAGAATAGGAACATCCCCTTTTTCTGTCCTGTGTAAATCTGAACAATAGTGATGCAAATGAAGACCATTGCAAACAAGGTTTGGAGCAGGGTATGGGGCTGGTTGTTTTTGCTGCTTGTTTTAAAGGGAAAATTGGCATCTAAAGAATGGAAATCATTGTAAATAGCCTGCATTATATATCATAGTAAAGTGAATACTGGATTAAAATATTGTGAGATTGAATGAACTATGCATTATCTGGTGACAGTGATACAATGTCAATGTCTCATTTCAAACTTTCTGTTTAATCAACTTTATTTAGGTCACAAAGTAGAGGATTTTCAATGGGGGTTTAGGGTGTCCTGCAAATGTTTAACAGTTCTTGAAATCTAATTCTCTCAGTCAACTCTGACATTTTCAACTTTGGTAAAACTCAGTAAATGGAATGTTGTCTGCATGATAAAGTCAGGAATCTAAATCCAGGAAGCCTTTTCTCATATCAGTAATCTCAGACGCTTTTACAAGCAAATTATTTTTTCCTGTAAGTGAGTATTCAAAACAGAAGAGACTCACTTATTTCATTCCCAAGTTTCCTTCTGTGGGTAGCAGGTGCCTTAGTTTCAGCTTTCTTATCCTCAATGTCCCTATTTTTACCCCTTTATGGCACATACTTGAACGATAAGAAGTGCAGCCTTCCGCTTCTAAGACACTGTTTCCTAGGAGGAGCAGCAGCCCTTATCACCGCACAAAGATAAGGAGCCACTTTGACCTACTGCATATTCTTAGTATTTCTTTGCAAGAACATGCAGCCAAATGATGTCCAGCCTTCGAAGCTGTATCCTCAGAGCAGTGGGAGTTGGCAGAGCTCAGCAGTTTTGAAAAGCCCAGGCTGCTTATATAGGGGCCTAAATTTGTTGTTCAGAGTCTGGCATGAGGTTCTGATTTTTTAAGAACTTCTTCTTAGGAGAAACTCTGTTTTACATACAAAATTCTTTCATCCCTTAGAAGTCTGGGAAAAATGGAAAACTTCTGTGTCCTGTTACATTGCTGTATGAGAAATATACTATCATACTACTATTCTTCCGACTTCAGTTGTATTTTCACTAAACAAGGACCCCATCTTTCTTGCAATTAAAGTAAACTTCCTTTGATGCTAATGGAGGTTGTGCCTGTAAAAGGACAAACTGTCTTCTGCTGATTGCAAGTGACAGGTGTAAGTGCTGTACAACATCACCATAGTGCACTTCTACTGCTTCACCATCTTTACACACATCTACCTGAGAAACTTTTTGAACCAAGTCCTTAACAAACTACATATTGGTTCAAAAAGGTGAAGAATATTGATGAGGCAAAAATCTAAACAGTACCCTAATATATGGAACCAACAGAATTTAAATCGATACATATGTTTTGAATTAGGACAGCCTGTGGGCAAGACGAATTCATTTGGCATGAACAGGTCAGCTTGAAATCCAATACAAGGTTTATTTACTATTGTTAACCTAATACAGAGCAAATAGCAGGTGAGTGGGAGCAGGGCAGTTGTAATTCCATCATGAACTGCTAGTTAGATCACAAACCATGAGCACAAAGCACGATTCACTAGAATTCTTGAACTGATTTATAATCTTTTTCTTTAGAACTGGTCTGCAATTGGATCAGATCTGAGATCTGGGTCCATGCAAACTCTATACATCCCTAGCTGCATGCCATAAACCTCTCAAGTTTCCCACAGCAGTAATCATTTTACCACTGCCTTCTGTCATCTTACAGTCATCATTATGCCTTCCTCCTGCCAGAGCTGCCTGTATTCTCTCCCTATTTTGTTCGTCTCTCCTAAGCTCCTGACATTTTGCAAAACTTCTCTTAAGTGACAGAAACAACCAAACATGCACTTGGTGTAATCACATTAGAAGACTTATTTACCCTCGTGTCAATGTAATTGTAGCTAAGTGCCCTCCAGACATCTAAACACAAGGTCTTAGTTATATTTTGACCTCACTGAATACAGGACTTTGTACATAATTAAATGAAAAAATGAGGAAGGGGAAAAACCTTCACAGAGAGAAATTCTCAGGAATCAGGGGGGAAGGGAGGGGAGGGTGTTACATTCTGAAGTCAAACGTTAGTATTTATTTCCCTTATTTGGCTGGGAAAAAAAATACCGCAAACCATATTTTGGCTCAAAACCTCAGTTCCTAGCTATGCCTATCAGCATTCCAGAGAAGACCTACAGATCCCATCACAAAACTGGACTAGAAGTTGCTCTTATACTTCAATGAAAAAAATCAGTCGAGCTTCCAGCCAGTTTTAACGATCATATGCCCATTGGCTTAACATTTTGGCTGGCATGGTAGTGAAATGAAACATGAATCTTTCCATAGGGTAATGAACAGGGTCAAGAAGAAATGAGAACCCAGTAGTGACTACAGCTGCTGCTACCTTCAGCATGGCTGAAGTGCATGTCAAATTGATGTTTAGCTTTACATTTAGCAGCTTGATATATGTAGTTTTGCACATTTAATTTTAAATAAGTGTTTGAGATCGCTCAGGTTTCAAATGCTTTGGGATGCAACAAGTCAGCCAGGTGGTCATGATAATTCTAGAGAGTCTACAGGCTGTAAACAACAAGTAAGCATCTTGCCCCTGCTTCAAGCTGGGCCCCACTGGACACTGAGAAACCCCTCTCACTGGATTATGAAGGTTGACCAACAGCTTGGTGTTACTGAGGAGCAGGCTGGGGCATGTGTGTGGTCAGCAGATGCACAGTTAAAATTAAAACTTATTTGTTTAACATAAACACAAGGCTGATGTATGTCCCCCTTCTCAAGCCGGTTACCTATCTGTGTAACAGTCCTGTAACATCAGACTCGCCAGCTGACTCCACAGCCAATTTTAAGGCTGAGCTACAGCACTTCAGTCTGAATAGATAAACATGGTAAGCTGGTGGAGGCTGGTCAGAAGATACAGCTGGTGCTATTTTTACATAGCTTTCCACCTTGTCTGTGTACACAGCAGACACGATGTCCTCTGATCTCATCCACTCTTCCATGCCATGTCCCAACACAGAAGAGCAGCTGATGCAACTTAACAATACAGAACTAGCAGTCACTAGAAACAAAAATGTCTCCATTTTCACTATTGTTTTCTACAGTTGAAGAGGCAATAGCTTTATGGGAATCTGGAGGTGTTTGGCTGGTATCTGCTCAGATGCCTTTATACTGTAAAGATCCTGTCAACACAGAAACATTACGCTAAATTAACAATTTCTGATGTTTAGAATAAAAGGTTTTAGATGGCCTCTCAAGGAAACCCATCGTTTCAGACACAGCTGTGCCCTACATGATTAACACGGCTCCCAGCACAGCTGATTTCAGCCTCCTCAGAGCCCGGCCTTTACCACACAGGTGTGTGGCCATGCACCACGGAGGTCCACATCACCACACGCTGTGAACTCCAGGAAATATCAGTACCTTGCTGTAACTCCTCACAGGCAGCACTGAATCGCTTTGTTACTGCAAAGCGTTGCAGTTGCCTGAGGCGCACACCTGCTCCGCGCCGGCCCGGCTCTCACTGGAGCCCACCGGCGGCCCCGGCGCCCTCCTGGGCCTGCCCTCAGCCATCAGTGCTTTCTGCAAGCGCCCCCTCGGCGCCACGGCCGGGCCGTGCGGGACCCTGGGCCGGGCTGTCTGCGGGCCCGTGCTCCCCCGGGCCATCTCCGGCCTGCGGCACTGCCGCGCCCCCGGTGTTCCCCACGCCACTGCCGCTCCCACACATTTTCTGACTGTCCCTCCCACACATTTTCTTACTGTCCCTCCCACAGTACCTTGAAGCCTCTCTGCATACAGCTGTCTCCTGCCATCTCGCTCTGGGCTGCCCGCAGCTTCTTTTGCCCTCTCCGTGCCTCCAAGCTGGCCCACTGCCTTGTCTTTCCTGACTTCTGCCTCCTGGCACCCTCAGAAACGGGTTGTCCTTCTAAGCTGCACCTGTTTCTTCTCTGTCATCTTTCTTAAAGCTTCTGCTGAACCATCAGTCATAACTCAGCTGAAAGCCCGACAGGAGAATCGCTTCAGTGTAGCCCTGGCAAAGGGGACTCGCTGTGTTCATCCTCTTGCTGAGGTGTTTGATTTGGCCGGAGCCTGGCGCACCCACCATTAGCCCTCACAAAAGCCTTGACACTGCCAGCGCACCAAAGGAGCTGAGGGAGTGGCATCCCGGCAGCCTGACCCTTCGTACTGGGCTGGCAACCAAAGCTTCTGATCCAGCAGCCACGGAGAAACCCAGTCCTTTACAGCTGCACAGCTGATTTTGAAAAAAATCATTGTACATCAGCAGGGTGGGCAGCGGTGCCAGGAAGAGTCATCGAGGGCCTCAGCTGAACCATGTGCAGGAATCAGATCGGTTTGGTGGCAGCCATCCGTGATGGCCACTAAACAAAGCCTGCTGTGGGTGACTAGACCTCTCACTGCTTCAAATATAACCCCAGGATAGGAGGGCTTGATAGAGTATTTAATATGCAGTATCTATGATTGGCTAACTCTGCTTGGTGTACCATGCTGAACAAACATCTAAATCTATCCAAAATGCAGGATGTAGAGAATACAGGCAATATAATGCAAACACATAATATACCAATTCTTCAGGGACTGTGTGTTCAAAAGTATGTTTCTGAACTAGGTCAGGTTGCATATTCGAAATGCATTTTCTTGATGACCTCCTAAATCTTCTACTTATCTAGAATATAGTAGTTCATCTGTCCAGCAGAGCTGGTTAATGTGAGTTTATCAGAGCTGTGCTCCATAAACTGTGATGACTCTCCACCTGCTTGTGGCTGAAATAAGAGAGATTTCAAAATGGGAATACATTTTTTCTACCTTCACTCAATCATACTTTAAAAATATAAATCATCTTCTCTTTTTTTTTTTAATCACTGTAAAAAGAGGGAAGGGAAGGGAANCAGAAAATCAAAATCTAACACCAAGGATTTAAGGTTTTAAGTTTTTCTTATTGCAAATGTAATCATTAAGCAACTCAGAATACTATTTCCATTTTTGTAAAATGGAAATATTTCAATATTAAAATAATGTGAAAGAAAACTTCCAACTTTAATTTTAATCTATACAGGTTTGTACGGCATAAAAACTGGAAAACCTTGGGACAAAAATCTAACATTACTTCTTTTGGCATGGGAATTAGAAAGGAATCTAAGGGTGATATTATTAATTCTTTTTATTTCTCGGGGGCGTAGAAAGTCTACTCAGGAACAAGGTTTCCTTTGTACCAAACAGTACAAGAACAGAACAGAATAGACAGCCTTAGACCATACCTAAGCAATCCAGTCATGCCTGTCACAGACGGCTATGAAGTAGTACTGACCCAGACTTGTACATCTATAAAAGGCAGTGGAGGTTTGTCTAGAAATACTTATTGAAGTCCTGGAAGCATTAAATATTTCATTAGCATAGTCCTGTGCTTGAGCTAATAAACTCTGCCTCTCAGTATTTGGAAGCCACCTATCACCTTTAAATTAATTCTAATTCATACATATAATTTAAAATATGGCTGTATTAGAAGGCTGTATGAAAACCAAAAGTAGTTTATTCCAACTTTTACCTTTATCCTATTGGCATCTCTGCCAGTTAAAAAGGTGCTCTTGCTGCCACCTTCAGATGAAACTCTTGCTACTGCGGCTTGTCAGTGACCAAATATCTACATGAGTGTAATGAAGAAATGTTGGGATCAGCTGTATGTGAGACCTGGGGAATCTTGGAGCAGAATATAGAAAGCAAATAATATACAGAAAAACATTTAATTGTGCGCCTCTGGAAGATTTTTAGCATGTGATCTGAGTAACACAGACTCTGCATGCAGACTAGTCTGGGACAGATAAAAAAATACCTCTTTTCAGAGTATATGGGAAGTTCATACCCACAGGAAGTCAGAAAATGAAATACTTGTGGACAGATTTTAAAGGATCATAAAGTTTTATGAGTTATAAAATCTAAAACTAGGCCTTAGCTATTTAGTTCTGCTCAACACTAAAACCAAAATAAGAATTTGGCTTGAGTTATATTATAAATTAGAATAGATGGTAGGGTTGTATTTTGGATCTGGTTATTCAGAGTTCCATGAACCAACTTGCATTAAACAAAAGATTTGATAAAAATTTAAGCTACATGTGCCTCAAAATGAGTTAGCAAATAGTCATTCTCCAAATCTTAAGGAATTCACACCACACAGAAAGTATTCTTACCTTCTAAGGCCATCTATAAAGAATTACCGAGATAGTAGCAAATGTTACATGTCATATCCAGAAATAGATACTGAATATTCATATTGAATTTCAATAGAAATAGATTAATGAACAAATCCAGTGAGGAAAAATAGTTTTTTCCACTATCCTAGCATTTTAAATTGTGCATGTTGAAAAAAATCATTAATTTTACATTTACATTGTGAAGCTGGTTTTGTTTTTATGTGGCAACAATAAAGTACATGAGAATGAATGTGCATAACTTGAGAAATAAATTGACCTCTGGGGTTTTGCCTTATCTAATCACAGACCTGTATATATTTCTCAGTATCTTTGCTTCATAAGAAGCTCAGCTACAGTTTCCAGCACTTCTGATATGAAAATCTTTATAGACTGTGATAAAAGGCAAAATAAATGTCAGGAAAATAGAGAAAAGGTTTTTTCTAATCTTTGTATTATATAACAGTCACAGGCAGGAAAGTGCCATTTTGTGATTTTTAACCTCTAGATAAGGCCTGACTGGAGAATATTGTTCAACTGTGGAAATACTTCCTTAAATGCTAAGGAAAAAATTGTCATGTAAAGATAGATAGACCTCATTTAGGTATGGAAGGTACAGCTGATATTTGGCACACTCTGATTAAAAATAGTTTCTGTCTGTTCTTGTCTCCTTTCTGACTATTGTCTTCATGGCAATTCATCTATGTCTGTTACATTCTGAGTAAGATGAGATGACTGTTAGCACCTTGTATATAACATCTGTAACACCCTTTGCACAGTAAGTTGAAAGTCTTGACTGGCAGGCTTCATTCAGGACACACACAACATCAACAGAGTGCATCCAGACAGGCTTAGACCATCTTTAGACTCTTCCCTCCACATGCATTCATATGTAGCAACATTTTGACAGGAGTACAAAAACATGCTCTTCCCAGATTTCAGTGTCTATTCTTGTAGCTACCTCCAGCAAACAGAGGGGCTGAGGTAGCAATTCATTTCAAACTTGAAGCCAGGAATCGGTTCATGTATATCTTTGTCATGTCATACTGGAGCTCAGAGTGGGTACAGCCTGCATCCCACATATTCTGATCCTCTTTCAAACTCTTAATACAATAGGGTCTCAAATACATTGTGAGCAGAAGAAAACAACCCCCCCCACATTCTATTTTGGTATGTTGAGCCTGAAGTCTATTGGCTGGGAGCTGTCATCAGACATGACCATATGTTACCCAACAGTATTACAAGTAAATCCTAATTGAGTGCAAATTGTGAAGATTAAAGTCATCTCAGATTTAGCTGTATTATGCTGAGGCAAATGTGTTTCAAAGTCCTGTTTAAAATGCTGGCAATTCCCAGCACAGAAATTAAAAGGCTGTCATTACCTTGGATTTTATGAGCTGTGCTAAATGTCTGGAGTTCCTTGTTTGGAGCCCTTAGTCATGGAATGTAAGAACAGTCCTTTGCAGCTCAGACTAAAAAACACCAAAGACAATGTATTGTCAACAACTTTTGAAAGAATATTAAATATTGATACAACTTAGTCACTGAAGAATCTCCTGGTATAAGCACTTCATAAATAATGGTAAAAGGCAGGATGACTGCTATTCTAACTGTGGTTAAAATCAATATTGCATTTAAGCAGTCCAGTTTCAGGATAAGCCAGGACCAGTTTGCAACAGGTAATGCATTACCTTTTGGAAGCAATTAACTGCTAGAAAGATCTTCCTCTATGATTGAAGTTTATTACTGTTTCATAAGAGGCCTGTGAAGTAGTAAGGAGCTGAACTTCATCTATTGGTGCACTTTGGATGATGCACTCCATTTTAATGAGATTAAAGGTTTAATGCAGATAAAAGATCTGTTCAGTGCACCTGGATTCAACACAGGGATTTCAGTGCAATTCAGAGTCATTGGAGAGCTATGTTCATCTTGATCGATAAGAGCATCTGACTTCTTTTCTATTCCATACAAAATGATCAGGACACATTTCTTGCTGTTTTCAACACTGATTGTGTGCAGCATACCTGCTGAGGAAATCTTTCAGCCAACTCTAGTGCTGGACATGGCTAAAGTCCTTCTGGACAATTACTGCTATCCTGAAAACCTAGTGGGAATGCAAGAAGCCATTGAACAAGCAATCAAGAGTGGAGAGATCCTGGACATCTCAGATCCAAAAATGCTGGCCAGCGTCTTGACGGCTGGAGTGCAGGGTGCTCTGAATGACCCAAGACTGGTGATTTCCTATGAGCCATTACCACATGCAGTTCCCAAACAAGAAGCTGAGGGTTCCCCTACCCGTGAGCAACTCCTGAGTCTTATTGAGCATGTGATCATGTATGACAAGCTGGAAGGCAATGTTGGCTATCTGAGGATTGATTACATCATAGGACAGGAAGTTGTGCAAAAAGTTGGAGCTTTTCTGGTGGACAAGGTCTGGAAGACACTGATAGATACATCTGCCCTGGTGATAGATCTTCGTCACAGCACTGGGGGACAGATTTCTGGCCTTCCCTTCATCATCTCATACTTGCATGAACAAGACAAGAGGCTGCATGTTGAGACTGTATACAATCGTCCCTCCAACACCACCACAGAGGTATGGACACTGCCAAAGGTGTTGGGAGAGAGGTACGGCAAAGACAAGGATGTCATTGTTCTGATCAGCCATCACACCACAGGAGTGGCTGAAGATGTGGCTTACATCCTCAAGCACATGAACAGAGCTATCACTGTTGGAGAGAAGACAGCCGGGGGTTCACTGGACATCCAGAAGCTGCGTATTGGTCCTTCCAATTTCTATATGATGGTTCCTGTGTCACGATCTGTGAGCCCCTTGAGTGGGGGTGGACAGAGCTGGGAAGTGAGTGGGGTGATGCCATGTGTGGCTACTGAGGCAGAGCAAGCCTTGCAGAAATCCTTGGACATCCTGGCAGTGCGCAGAGCAGTGCCTAGCACCATTAGCCACCTTAAAAACATATTAAAGGACTATTACAGCTTAGTGGAGAGAGTACCTGCACTACTGCAGCACCTTGCCACCTCTGACTTCTCTTCTGTGCAGTCATCTGAGGACTTGGCCACCAAACTCAACACTGAGTTGCAGTCCTTATCTGAAGACCCACGCCTGATGGTCCGAGTAATGATGCCAGGTGAAGCTGCTGATCCCCCAGCTGAGAAGCCAGTTGGAATGGCAGCTGACTTACCTGACAATGAGGAGCTGCTGCATGCCTTGGTGGATACTGTCTTCAAGGTGTCAGTGTTGCCAGGCAATATTGGCTACATGCGCTTTGATGAGTTTGCAGATGCCTCTGTGCTTGTAAAGCTGGGGCCTTACATTGTACACAAAGTGTGGGAGCCCCTTCAAAATACAGAGAACTTGATCATGGACCTACGTTACAACCCTGGAGGCCCTTCCTCCTCTGCTGTGCCTGTGCTACTCTCCTATTTTCAAGACCCTGCTGCTGGTCCTGTCCATCTCTTTACAACTTATGACAGATGCACCAACCATACACAGGAGCACAACAGCCAGGCAGAATTGCTGGGCCAGTCCTATGGGGCTAAGCGTGGCATATACCTGCTCACCAGCCACCACACTGCTACAGCTGCTGAGGAGTTTGCTTACCTCATGCAGTCCCTGGGCCGTGCCACACTGATCGGTGAGATCACAGCAGGAAGCCTCTCACACACCCGTACCTTCCCTCTGCTGCAGCCTGGGCCAGGAATAACCCGTGGCCTGACTATCACGGTTCCTGTTATCACCTTCATTGACAACCATGGGGAAAGCTGGATGGGTGGAGGAGTTGTTCCTGATGCCATAGTGTTGGCTGAGGATGCACTGGAGAAGGCTGAAGAAGTGCTAGCCTTCCACAAGAACATGGGAATACTTCTGGAGGGTACCGGGCAACTCCTAGAGGCTCACTATGCCATCCCAGAAGTGGCTGATAAGGCCAGTGCTATGCTCAGCACCAAACAGGCCCAAGGAGGTTATCGATCAGCTATAGACTCTGAGACTTTGGCTTCCCAGCTCACCAGTGATTTGCAGGAGGCCTCTGGAGACCATCGACTTCACGTCTTCCACAGCCATGTGGAACCAACACCAGAAGAGCAGCTCCCCAATGTGATTCCCAGCCCTGAAGAGCTGAGCTACATCATTGAGGCACTCTTCAAAATTGAGGTATTGCCGGGGAACCTGGGTTACCTTCGCTTTGATATGATGGCTGAGGCAGAAACAGTGAAGGCCATTGGGCCACAGCTGTTGCAGATGGTATGGAACAAGCTGGTGGACACAGATGCCATGATTATTGACATGAGGTACAACACAGGTGGCTACTCCACTGCCATCCCAATACTTTGCTCCTACTTCTTTGAGCCTGAACCGCGGAAACACCTCTACACTGTCTTCGATCGTAGTACCTCCCGCAGCACAGAGGTGTGGACTCTCCCCCAGCTCACTGGCAAGAGATATGGCTCCCTCAAGGACATCTACATCCTAACAAGCCATATGAGTGGCTCAGCAGCTGAAGCTTTCACTCGCTCTATGAAGGATCTACACCGGGCCACAGTTATTGGTGAGCCCACCGTTGGTGGATCCCTCTCAGTGGGCATTTATCGTGTTGGTAACAGTTCCCTATATGCCTCCATCCCTAGCCAAGTGGTGCTCAGCCCAGTCACTGGAAAAGTATGGAGTGTGTCTGGGGTGGAGCCACACATCACCATCCAGGCCAGTGAAGCCATGGCTGTAGCTCAGCACATTGCCAACCTGCGTGCCCAGGTGCCACAGATACTGCAAACTGTAGGCAAGCTTGTGGCAGATAATTATGCCTTTGTGGACACTGGGACAGTTATAGCATCCAACCTCACAAAGAACATCAACAAAGACAATTATAAAAGGATCCATACAGAGGAAGAACTTGCTGGGAAGGTGACTGCCATCTTACAAGCTCTTTCTGATGATGAACACATGAAATTACTCTACATCCCTGATCATGCCAAAGACAGCATCCCAGGGATCATGCCAAAACAGGTACAGTTCTCTCATACTCAGCTATAGAGATAAGTCAGATACCTTATCTTTTTTCTAGCCCATACCATAAACCCACCCAGATTTACTTATACCCAGAGGAGAAGCCAATGCCTGAGTAGGTTGCGTGGGCTGAGCTCTCTGACCCTTAGGGTAGTAGCCTGTGGAATTAGATGGTAGTTCTGCATGTATAGATTTGGGAAACAACCTTCAGGCTGTGAATCTCACCTGCCATATGCCACAAGCAAAAATGCAGGTCTTCAGGGTTAGAGGGAAGATACCTCATTGTTTCTGTGATCCCTCCTCTTTCAATGCTGCAGCTTTTCCAGCTGTGATTAATTCAGAAACCCTCTAGTTTCAAACCCAGGTTGTAATTTGAGGGAACTTAAGTTGGACTAGAGTGAATGCATACAACTCACTAAACATGCAGCCATTTGCTCTTTGATGAATTTTCTATATTAAATTGTAGCAGCTGACATCTATTACACCAGAATAATCAGCAACTCCTTTCGTAGTGGTAGTGGAAAGTTGTTTTAATTGTATCTCATGCTCAGCATCAGACAGTTTCCCAGCGACCTAGAAATACTTTGGAAGAAGTATCTGGGTGGAAGTTAGGTGACCCCAGGGAGAAATTGATTTTTAATAATCTACTTTTGCCCTTGCTGTGTGGTTTGCATAACAGTCTGTGCTTTGTTCTGAGCCTGAGTGTTTATACACTGGTCTGCCTTGGCAATCTTTCTTGTTCATTGTTGTATTGGTGGGAGCTCCCAGGAGCACTTGTTAAAATTCCATCTTGAAATTAAATAGAGAGTTAGGATAACCTGATCTCTTTCTTGGATGGAGTTAGCTGCTTTCTGGCTACTGCACTAGCATGGCTATCAGAGACGTATTTTCTCTGGGGACTCATAAAATTACTTTTTGAAGAGAGTGCTTTTGCTTTGCAATGAACCAGAGTAGACCAAGTGTCAGGTAACTATTAAATGTTTCCTGGGGGAGGAAATCCGTGGACTTCCACACTCTCAAATTTTTGGCATGCATGATTTAAAGTGGCCATGACCTTTGTGGTATTATCACAAATACTAAGGTCAAAGACAAAGTCAAAGCATTGCCAGATTGCCAGGGGCGGATATTTTTTTTTTCCGAGTTTGTTAACCAAGAGATGCTGGCCACATTCTTGTCTCTAAGAATAAATGGAAATAATTAATTAAAGGAGTTTTATATTCTAGCACTCTCCCTCCTAATTTGGTTGAGTGTAGAAAACTTCACTCTAAAGATATTTCAATGCTTTTGACAGAGTTCCATGCTCGATTACTATCAACATACCAGTACTGATACATCATAATTTCTCTCCATTCTACAGAATGGAAAAATCTTGCAAATTAGTCACTGTATTCACTGAAGGCTGTTAATGAATATTGTTGGTGGTTTTTACTTGTTCAGATCTTACTTTAATCCGACCTTAAATGTCGAGAAGAGAACATAGAGGACAAGTATCTTATTTCTCACATGACATAAAATTTTGATCCTAATAGAGCTAGTGAAGAAATGCCATTATATTATTCAATATTTCTGTTTTACCATAGTTCTTTGTCAAGTAAAATTATTGGAAAAGGTCAGGAATATATCCATAAGAAGGAAATCACATCCATGTAGATGAAAATCAGAACAAATGTGAGATTTCTCCAAGGTGAAATAATGAATAAAGTGCAGAGAATCACATCTCTTATGAGACTAAAATGGTTTCCAGAGGCAGAAGCATTCCCTCATATTGCTGGAGGAAATCGGGAGCCAAACAGACTAGAGAGCATTAAGATGTTAACGAAGACACTGAAGTCATTAAAGGATTGTCCTTGAGATGGAGGTAAAAGAAAATTCACCCATTCCACAGAGCTCTGGGCAGCAAGAGTACCTTCATCTCCTGTTTTGCTTTTGCAGCCATAAGAGGGATGCTTTCTGTGGAACATTTCAGTATACCCCAGAGAGCAAATACCTTTAGAGTACACTGAAGGATATTTGATGGCACTAGCTGCATTTGTAAATTAAAAAAAAAAAAAAATTCAGCAGCCCGATACATGGACATAGTGGCTCTCTTGATCACATTTAAATCTTAAAAACCTAAGAGCTAGTTTTTCTCTTGTGCTACCTACCTTCCAAACCACCCTCTCCCTTGACAGTAGAATTTTACTGTTAATGACCTTGATGGTTAAGCAGATCCAACACAATTAACTGAAAGTGATGATGAATAACTACAGGAAGGATGAGATGGGACATAGGAGACAGACAAGTGAAATGCCTGCAGACCTTTGTATCTGCTGCACCAGAATAGCTGCTGAAGCATTGTACAGGGGAGTAAATGTCTCCTCTGAGCAGCAGCAAGGTCACTGCTAGTCAGACTTGTCAGTTGTATAAGTGTTACTTTCCAAAGTCAGACTTCTTTGAGTCAAATTTTGTCTATATTTTTTGTGATCCAGAAAATAACATGTTTCTTATAAGGCAGAGCTCTTAAACTTGCTGACCTGCAGTTTAATAATCCCTGCTTCTTATTCTTCTGTCTCTCTCTCCCTTTCCAGTCAAATCTTCCTCTACAAACTGAAACATTTGTGTTTGTTACTGTCCACCTATGGAAGAACTGCTGCCTGATTTTGGCAGAAGTGTTATGCCCATTTTAAGTGACAAGGGGTCTCCCTGAGTGATTATTTTGGCCCCTTCTTAATGACAAAATACTTTTAATGCAGCCTTTACACCTAAGAGAATTTTTGTAATGATGGTTTAGATAAGCAGCTGAAAATGATGATTAGAACAAAAGGCAAAAACTAATCCTATATAAAGAGAGACTGTCCCTGCATTTCAAGTCCTTCTGTTTCCAGATAAATAATGTGTATCTATACGAGAGTATTGTACTTGCTGAAGGAGGCAACAGTTAGAGATGTTTCACCAGAAAGAAGTACAGTTTGCTTATATCCCTTCATTAATGAGTGAAATCAAAATGGTCAGCCTCCAAGTGTCAAGATAATCAAATTGCTACATCTATTGCTAACAGGTGGAAAAACAATTGTTGTAGGCCCATATGATGTTGATTTATATCAACATAACCACAGTAAAGTCAGTGGTGCTATGCAAGTTCATGCAAGAGAAAAATGTCTCATGTTTAACTGTCATTGGCTCTTCATCTTCTGCAATTTTTGCTTGCTTGTTTGTAGGGTGACAGTAGTTCACTGCACAACTCTGGGAGGAAAGTAGCTTGTTTAGGGGGAATCCTGTAAAAATGTAAATGGGTTCTTCAGAGTTCATAAGCTGAGCACAAGTCAATAGGGTCAAGCTGTTGCAGTAAATACTCATCATCATCAAACTGGAATGGATAAGGAAGAGGATAATCAGGAAAATATGAAATCTTCTGCTACATATAGCTCTAAAGAAATTTCATCTAGAGTATAATATGCACAGTCTTGGGCAATGTTTTTCTAGAAAGATGTGGCTCAAGTACGGAGACAGCAGAAAAGAGGGACAGGAGCAAAGAGAACACCGAATAAAAGTAATCTTCAAAAAGTTCAAAATATTTGAGTTGTTTATCCTAGAGAGAAGAAAACTGAGAGAAGACATGAAAACAGTCTTCACATACATAAGAGACTGTTTCAAATATAAAAAAGAATAATCTCTTCCCTTGTCTATAGTAAATAGGCCAAGAAGTAATGCACTCAAACAGTACAAAGTAGTGAACTTCCACTGTTTACACTAGATCTTAAAAACATCTTTCTAATAGTAAGGCTGGTGACGTTCTCGGGTGGATTGCCTGGAAATCACCCAGTAAAATGTGTGTTGTTAAGAGAAGTGAGAATGAGCTGTCAGGGCTATAGCTGATCCTGCTCAGGCCTTGAGCTGTGGGCCCTGCTAGGATGAACAGTTCCATTCCAGCCTGTGAGGGTACACAAGGAACACAAATGTTCTAAGAAAAGTGCAACGCTGCCACTCAGCCCTCAAGATCTCATTTCTTACACTAATTTCAGGGTTTGCAATGCTATTGCAAGGATATTGGCTGATAATATTTTAACAGACAGCTGTTGACAGCACTAGCAACCTTAATGGAAATCCGTTACCTTACAAAGGTCAGCACAAAAATAGCTATGAAAAAACAGGTTCCATCAAAATAGACAATACAACTTAAGGGAAAGACGAAAGGAGAAAATAGAGGGAAGAGAGGAACATTTGGAAAAGTGGTTTGCCCGTGGCTGGTGTTTATGTCAATAACAGACTCAGGGATCAAACCCCATTCACATGTCCCAGGGCAGTATTCTAAGGTTCTGTTTTGTGTGACATCATGTGTTTTACTTCGGCTACTCACCTGTGGAAGGAGTCTGCAGAATAGAACTGCAGACCCTATATAGTTAAAGAAAAAACCTTTTTCCTTGGCTTAAAGTGGAGTTAGCTTGGAGGTCCCTTAGTGTAGCCACATTGTTTATAGTGTACACCTGAGGGTTTATATTTAACAACGAGCCATGTGTATGTAAACATTGTCTGACAGAGCAGCAGATCTTGCTTTCAGCTGCATCCTGTCCCAGCTTGTCCCTGTCCAACAAGCAGAGCCCTGCCTTCCAAAGGACAGCATGTGGTTGCTTTCTGAAGCTTGACTTACCTCCTTAGGTACCCTCAGCACATGGCCCACATGCCAGTGTCATGAACCTGCAATTTTGCAGGGCAATAACTCTCTAATGTCAGTCACAGGCTCCACATCTCTTTTGCTGAAAGGTTCAGACACTTTCTCTGGCACCCCAAAATTACATTATGAGCGCTTTTCATCTGATTTCTAGTCTTAGAACTTTTAGAATAGATACATTTTCATACCTTTTCCTGCAGCCATGAGCAGCTTTCATTTAGATCCTTGCATTTTTATTTCACCTCATGAGGCATGGGGCTTTAAGAGCAACCTGCCCATCTTGAAATTTATAATGAATTTTCAAGAGTTTGAAAAACTGAAGTCCTCAAGGAACAAAAATGTGGTGCATCACAGTGAAAGAACAAGTTGAGAAAAAAGTTATCAGACAGTTATTCTTAAGATGTTTATGGGTATGCATTTAGCAGTTATCACTGGAGACAGAGGTAAGACATTCGTGTGTTCTGTTAAAATATCATTAGTAAGTGGCTGAGAGTAACACATCAGTTTTATTTTTAGATGTTACAAATAAGTGATGTTTTTAGTTTCCTCCTGGGAGGGAGCAGTATCTCTGAACTAGACATAGGTTCTGTCAGAACAATCAATGCATGCTGGATATATTTTTCAAAACTGTGATTTGTTAATCAAAGTACAGTGGGCAGATCAAGTAGCATTGCTGTCCCCGGGAAGTGGATTGGAAATGACAAACTCAGCAGTGCTGGACTGATGTGTTTACAGTCCAGATACAATGGTTATTTTCACAAGGTATAGTGATAAAGAAGGGTACAGAAAAGAGTTTGGTCTTATCATCATGTCAACAAAAACTGGCCAACAGGGCTTTTAAATTAATGATTGAAATTTTGGTAATTTTTGCATACATCAGGGAATGAATGATGAAGTGTCATATGGTGGGTAATTTCCCCCTAGGTAACCTCGAGCTATGTCAAACACAGCTGCATTCACACATCTTGAAAAAAACTATTTTTGCTGTGGCAGACCTGCTTTTGGCAGGAGCACAGCTCCAGGCAAGAGCACTATATAGAGGTCAGGAGATTACTTGACTTCTTTGTAGTTGCAGAAAGCCCAAATGCCCACCCAGTGCTGTGGCATGTTGTAGCTGGGAAGAGCACCTCTAGCACATGGCTCACTGCTGACTCCTTGTTCTTTTGAGCATAAACCATGGATTATCTGCAGATGAGCTACAGCATAGGGCAACAGATTTAAAAAAAGGTATAACACCATTTTCACAGCAAGCCTGAGGAGAAAAGACCAAATGGCTGAAGATCATATAAGTCATACATATTCTAAATTCTTATCTCAAGCTGAAGGAGACTATTCCATTTTCAGATACTGCCTACAAAACAGAAGTTTGGCAATAGGAGCTGGCTATGTCTCAATGCATACAGGGGTTACTAGGATAACTTTATTATTTGGTTAGATGGTGCTATTAAAAAATGTCTGCTGTTTAATAACATAAAATAAGCAAAATTAAATAAATCACAACCTAACACGTGAGGCTCCAGGCACATGGCCACCATATAAGAGATTTAGCATATCTACTTCATGAGTATCCTAGCACATGCCCAACACATCAGGTTCCTCACTGTCACAGGGACTGGGTCATTAAGAGGGGCTAGGGCCACTCAGACTTGCAGCCAGCAGCTGTTTGTCCGATGAGGCCAATCAAGAGATTATGAAAGTCTCGGGTGCTGTATTTAGAAACAACTCATAAAGGCAACGTGGACTTGGGTGGCAGGCCTGGGATCGGGATCTATGCTGCAGGCTGGGATTGTTCTTGTCGCCTCTTTACTTCAAGGAACTTCTTGTATTTTTGAAAAATAAACTGAGCTCTGGGTACCTGATCTGGATTCCGGGTGTGTTATTGATGCACCTTATACTGCGCAAAAATGCATCAGGCAACGCTAACCTATGTTTAGTGTGCAAAAATATTGTAAAATTTATTATGTTTTTCCAACTTGGTCACATTCCTCATGTGTCCCACATGGATTAAACATGACCCACATAATTTTGTGTCAAGCTACCAATGCCAGCAATTGATTTGTTTTGTTTTTCTGTACTCTTTCAGATCCCTCCACCAGAAGTATTTGAAGATTTGATTAAATTTTCATTCCACACAAATGTATTTGAAAACAACATCGGCTATCTGAGATTTGATATGTTTGGGGACAGTGAACTTCTAACCCAGGTGTCCGACCTAATGATAGAGCATGTTTGGAAGAAAATTGTTCACACAGATGCATTAATCATAGACATGAGGTAAACCTTTGAATGGCAAATAACCAAAACTCTTTCAAAGTAGCATTTTATTTGTAACAGTGAATTAGCTTTACATGGCTTGCTGTCCTGTTTACAGGCTAACATTGCTAGGATTAAATGAGAAAAATAAAACAGCCAAGGAAAATAATAACAGTCTAGAAGTATATCTCAAGATAAATTGTATCATCACTTGAGATGTTTAGAATTAAATAGGCAAATTTAGGGAATAGTTTGCAGAATGCAATTCTGGATGTTACATGTGTTTTATTTCTCTAATTTCTTTCTAATCTAACTCTCCATGTCCCACATATATATGTAAATAAATCTTTTACTTCATGTAGTGGCTAAGATTCAACAGTCAAAAAGACAGACCATTTTAATTTAAGGCTGTGTTACAACATTTAATTTGCCATATCTGCAGTGCTAAATAATTCTAGGCAATCATGTCTGTACAGAACAGGCCCTGTGCACAGGGCAGAGAGGTACTTAGAGGTGCTGTAGCACTCCTGGGCCCTGCTGCACCAAGCTGCAGCATCATATCCTGCTCTCTGCTTAGAATTCTGTTGGACACTCCAGTGTGTCAATAGTGCTCCAAATCCTATGAGCCATAAGATGTCATCCATTTGTCACCAGCTATCAAATCAGATTTAATACAAAAATGTACATTTCCTACACAATATTTAAGGAAGTAATTCCCTTGTGGTCCAGAGCTAATGTGTGTGAGCCCAGAACATTACAAATATAAACCAAAGAAAAGAAGGACTTTGTAAGAACTTGGTTTTAAAGTTAGAACCACTTGCAGCTATTGTTATCATGGAGATCTTAATATTTAGTAATCTTCTTAATATTCTTGTGGGATTTTCAGCACAGGGAGGAAAAGTTGATCACAGTGATGAGAGCAGAGACAGGGATCTCACTATGTGAGCACAGAAGAAGCAAGACAGTGACTGACATAACACACCCATGACTGAATTTGAATTCAGCAAAAGCACCACCATCTTCCAATAGACTTGAGATAAGATCGGGACTTTCTGCTTTCTTGCCCCAGTTTTCTCTCAAACTAAAAACTTCAGAGCTGGGGGCACTGAAACAGCAAAGATGAAATCATGTCTCAGGTACCAAATGCTATCATTATAGCTCTTTTCATGCATTGTTTGGTTTTGGTTTATATTTTTTTTTTTTACATTTAATGTATTTTCAGTCCTTTGAATGCCCATAAAAGACCCAGTCTCTGAAGGCATATAAAAGAGAACCCCAAACAAATCTTTTGAAATTCTCTGTTAGCCAATCTTATAATTTTAAGACTGATGATTTAAATTTTGCATGGGATTAACTGTAATGAATAATGTTTCTCATTTTACATGCTTTCCTCCCTGAAACAGCTGGGCCACTCATGAACTTCATATTTGGATAATTTCAATTTTGCATGGGATTAATCATAATGCATAATGTCTCTCACCTTAATAGCTCCCCTTCATAGAACAGCTGTGCCACTCATGAACTTCATATTTTTAACTCTCACAGCATTGATAGGAGACACTGATAAACGAAAAGGCCTCCTTAAGGTCACATAAGACATCTGTAAGGGGTACTGACATCCAAAAGTTAAGTTAAAACTCTGGCAACTGCTCAGTCATTATTACTGACCAAAGTTACTGCAGTTTCACTGTCTGCAAGAGAGTCCCAGGAAGAGTGTTCCAGCATTGCCCTGCCTGCCACCAACTTTGGCCGTGATGGCACCTGTGGGAACCTGGGCTCTGCGGGCTGAGCTGTGCAGCAGCAGCACCTCCTGGCAGCACAGCACTATCAGGGACATGCTGAAGATGGTTATTTAACTTCTAGCCAGTCACAGTGTCAATCATACAGCTCCCAAATGCTGAAGAATAAAGACGTAGCTTCACTCTTCAGAACAGAGGCCTCCTGGATTGTTGGATCCTTTTCTGGAGGTGAAAAATCTTAGCTATAGATTGAACTGAATAAACTCATTTTCCAGCAGGTTTTTGCTGGAATGCCTGGGCTAGGTATTTCTAAAATCATCTACAGGAAAGTACTGAATCCTCACTATCAGTAAGTAAAGTACAAACATTTCTAGAGATGTTTGTGCTCTAGTATTAGTGAAAAGTGACAGGCAAAAATATTTTGGTAGTTAATTGTGTGTATTCATAGCAGGGATTCTCCAATGACAGGTTATCCAGTAAAATTAATCTTCAGAGACTGCTATGGAATTAAACTGCAACCAAAGGTTTTGATTACAACTGCGCTAAATGAAGCACCTAAAACAATCTTTAGTGACCAAAAAAATTACCTCAGTTAAAGCACTAAGTTTTCTCAGTTTGTGTAACAAAAAATCAGAACACAACAGTTCTACAAACATACATTGCTTTAATTGGAATCTACTTTTGTGTATTAGGGTTTAGGTATTCACTCCTAGCCGGCTATGTCAGGAAGAGAATGGGTTACTCAGAGGAGAATAACAAGAATCTGATGTTTCTCTGTGGTTTCAGAGTCCTTGCTTACTTTCTGATTATTTCTAAGTAACATCAAGGAAAAAAAGTAGACTTTTAAGTTTTGTGTTTGCTTTTGAAGTTAGTTGTGGGCAATAACAGTCCAACACTCTTAGACAGGATTTTGTTTATCTGATAGACGTGCAAATGCTGATAGGGGAGAATGAATGTAAATACATGCACATGTAGCCATAAGCCTTTCAGGGCTGATATTAAGGAACAATACTTGGAAGGGAGATTAGCTGCTTGACACAAATTTTCACTTGTTTCCTTAATATTTTTAATTTTTGAAAAGGTACAATATTGGAGGCTCCACTACACCCATAGCAATCCTATGCTCATATTTCTTTGATGAAGGACACCCAATTCTCTTGGACAAAGTTTATGACAGACCCAGTGACTCAGTAAAGGAGATATGGACCCAGCAACAGCTTAAAGGTAAATGACAAATTTTCAGAGTAGCTTTTCATTTCAGATGTCTCTCTTTGTCATTTTAAAGTGAGCCATTAAATGCTGTAACTCATTTGGTGAAAGCACCCGCCATGATCAGCTCAAGCTGTGTAGAGAATGTAGAAACAAAAAATGTGCATTTCAGCCATGTCACTCAAAGCCATCTACAAATAACAGTTTATCACTCCTAGAAATGGGATATGTTAGGCACAGAGGTCTGTAAATTGGTCCCCAGAAGTTTAGCCAAATACTGTGTTCAGCAGCTCTAACTTGTTGCTTTTAAAAGCTGCCAAAATTAAAAATGAATCCAGTGTTGCCTAGACCTCTAGTAATGTCTCTTCCAACACTCACATACAGTTTTTAGTTCCCTACTACCTTACCTGTGTAATCCTCTACATCAGTAGATGAAAACACCGTAATACCCCAGTTTGTCCAGAAAAGAGAAAGGAAAACACTAAATTTTGTACATCTGGGTAAGTTTGAAGAATTTGGCAATGTGTCACACACAGCCCACACATACCCTGCCCGAATTTGTGGAAGTTGAAAGGATGCTGCAACACGAGAAAACAGAGCTCTGCAGTGTTCATAAACTGCAGTGAGAGTGCTAAGAAGCCTTAAACATGGAGTTTAATTATTTTCCCCTCTGAAGCTCAGACAGTAGCAAAAAAGTTAGTGTTGTCTGCCTGGACTTGTTGGCCTGGATCATGCTGAAATGGTTAAACTTTGTCCCAGTCTGCAGGGTCCATCTATTTTCCCAGGCAGTCAGAGGTGGGTTGTCCTTAGGGATATGATTTCTGTGGACACATTCCAGTTCCCATCAAAGAGAACAGGCAGACTCATTAACTTCAAAGGAGCTGGATCTGGTCCTGTATTATATATATCTACTGTGAAAAGAGTCTTCTAATGGTTATTATGTTTGTAGTGAAATGAGAAGAGCAGAGATGGTGTGAAAATTAATTACCATGCTACTGGGCCCCTGTCTGAGAATTAAACATCGAACTATTACTTACTTATAGATTGACATTTTTAGAGCAGCTTAGTTTTCAAGTTATCAAGTCCTAGTTATTACCCACTGGTCATTTTTTCAAAGAAAAACTGTCAAAGTGTATCTAGCAGGTTCAGATATATTGAAAATACGGTTCAAAGCCCTTCCTATTCCTGTCAGCTGTTTTATGTAAGAAAATGAGATACTGGGCTCAGATCCTAATAATAAAGGGGTATTTGTCGAGGGGTTTGGGACAAAGGCCATGTATAGCTTCCATTTACGAACTATAAAAAAGCTGCGGGAAACCACTATAATTGTAATTTCATAAAATAATGCCTGCACAGTTGCAGGCCAAGCTCTCTGACAGCCATGTTCCTAGAGCAGGGATGAGGGTGAAACTGAAGATACTTCTTTATGAGTTTTGACTACTCCTGCTGCAATGGTGAAAAATGTCATTTTTCTCACCCGTCTATCCCACAACACTAATGAGACCTGTAAAAGTCAAAGCCACAGAAGAGCTAAGAGTAGTAATCATGAGCTGGCTTCTCTCCTTATAGAGCTCATAACCAGAAACTGATGGCATAAGAGCGCCACACAGGGAGAGAGCCTTTTTTTTAACAGCACATAGTCTGGGCTAGTGTTAAAAGTACTTTAATACTATCATAGGCACAAAGTAAATTTCCAAACTTCTTGAGTTGTTAATAGCAGGTAGGGAGCAAAGCCTCTATCTTGGCTTCTCTTTGCTCTATTATAAAAATAAATCTCTGAAAATGGATTCATTTCTGATGGTTTTTTTTTTTCCTACCTCACAGGGGAGAGATACGGCTCGCAGAAGGGGCTGGTAATCCTTACCAGTGCTGTGACAGCTGGGGCTGCTGAAGAGTTTGTATACATAATGAAGAGACTGGGCAGAGCTCTCATCATTGGGGAGCAGACCAGTGGTGGCTGCCATTCCCCACAGACATATCAGGTAGATGAAACCAACTTCTACATGGTCATCCCCACCTCCAGATCAGTCATCTCTTCAGACAGCACCTCTTGGGAAGGGAAAGGAGTCCCTCCTCACATAGAAACACCAGCTGAAACAGCACTCATCAAAGCAAAGGAGATGCTCAATGCTCACCTACACAGCTCTAGATAGCCCAGTGGAAGAACACATCTCTAGTTCTTATGAAAAGCTAGCTAGCTACCCAAATGTAAACCCTAGAAAGAAGTGGGAGCTTCATTTCAATCTCCATGGTCAGTGATTGGGTCCCTGTACTTAGCTCAAAGTGACTCCTTTCCAGCATGCTGGCATTTTTCCCCATTCTGTGGAACCCAGCCCTTTCCGTGCTGGTTGAAATACTTCAATAATTCACTGGGATTTCTATCCCAGTAGCTGGGGTAGAAAGTGTAGCTACTAATCACAGATTTCTTTTCATCCCATAGAAAATCCCAGTTGTCAGTATTGAAAGCATGTGAACAACTTTAAAGACAGGAAAGGCTCTTCTTCTTTGGAAATTGTGTACATTCCTATTTATACAGCTTTAAAAATTAACAGTAGTTGGAAGAGTCTGTTTTCCAAACTGCAAGACCTAAATTAAGTCTCTTCTCCATTTCATCATTTAGATATACCAAAAATAACCATTCCCAGTCTGTCAGGGTTGCCGAGACTCCTGGTATTTGAAAGGAACTTGCCTGCTTCTCTCCATGTCTGTCAGAGGGGAGGATGAGCAAGACAAAGGCAGTACATTGACTCCTCCACCCAGTGCCCAGATCAACTGACTCAAGGAAAAGAATCATATGTTTTTACTTAAGGCTAAAATTAGAATGCTCTGTCCTGCGCCAAAGACAGGGGAAAAAAAAAAAAAAAAAAAAGCTGAAAAATATCCTTTGCAGCCTGCTATCAAGCTACATATGAAGTGATAGAATATTCCAGGAAAACTCATAGAGATATTGACATGACCTTAATGCACAACATTCCTTGTCTTTCCTACCATTCTTAGTTAAACATATATCTTCGTAATTATTTAGACATATGTATAACTTTAATCTAGATCTCAGATTTTCTCATCTCTACAGAATGCCAGCTGTAAGGTAATTAAATTAGGGAAATGGTCCCCCAAAATTCAGTTAGAGTCTACAGCAGTTACACATTGGTGTTCATTTGCTCATTTGGAAGTTCCTGCCATTTTTTTTAATAAATTGTGTTAAACACTTGACTTCAGGTTTTTACAGGAAGAAAATTTTAAGAACTAAACAGATTTTCCATCTTTTTTATTACTTATCAACTCTACTCAATGTGATCACTAACCTGAACTCTTTTAAAAGAGACATTTTCATGTTATGATTTTTGTGCACTAGCTTGTTGTTAAACTTCTCAGGGTTGTGGAAAATACTTTAATGAATCAAAACCCATACAGAATTTCATATAAAGGGATATATGTATGAAGAATATTGAATATTCTTAATGTGGAAAAAAAATGGAGTAGTCAATGAATGAGTAAACAACACTAATGTATTTCTTCTAATGTCTTTTAAGCCTCTTTAATATCTAAATGATCCAGATAAACTGCTTTGTTTTCCTAAAAACAATCAGTTGTGCTGTCACATACAAACAATGTTAATTGTTAAGCCAAATATTTAGAAACTTTAGCCATCCATTCAAGGACAAAAAGCTCTACCACGTGGGCACAAATAGCAAATAAATTCTTCCCAGAGTAATATGGAAAATATATATGTATAATAAATATGTTTAGAAATTGGAATCCAGTTGGAAAAACAAAGAAGATGCAATTGCTGGTGAGTCCATTTTAAATCAATAATGCTGTTAGTTCACTAAAGTGATCCATTTCAGTGGAAAACTATTGTGCAACCTTGAGAAATTTTATTACTTGACAAAATATTATTTGCTATTTCATAGTACTGGTTAATTAATATTGAAACTACCAGGCTTAACAAAGGCCAGCGTGTTAAAGGCAATTTTTCCTGTCTTCACAAACTGCTGTGTCATAGTTATGCTCATCTCAACGAGTTTAGACCTCACTGAACTACAGTCAGTAATTGTGTATAAAATTACATTGCATTGAAAGGCCTGAAAATCACAAAAGCACAAATGCAAATTAGTTATGGAAAGTCCATGGTTTGTGGTTTAAATGAGAAAGTTAGAAGGTTTTTAGGGAGGGACAAGCAATTTGAGAAGTGCCCTTCCAGAACACAGCAGGAAATATGATGAAACTGCCACCCTTCTCTCATCTGGTTCCAGAGCTGACATGGACATTCTACAGTATAGCACCATTTTCTTATCATCCCACCTAGAATAACTTCCTGAATTTTAATCCTAATCATGTTCCTTTTAAAGGCAGGAAGAAAAGACTTATTGTATCAGACTACCTAGCAGTATCATCTTTCTCCTTCCAGCATTCATAGAACTGTAACCGAGAAATGACAACCAGCTTCTATTTATTTTGTGCTGCCTTAGACCAGTGATTTCCAAACTGTGCCCTGTAGATCCAAGGAAGCATACAGACTGCCTTGATTAGTGAAAAATTACCTCATAAAAAACAAGTAAATATATATTTCTCAAAAGCACATATGAGTGTCATTTCGATGGAAAAACACATCTTCATCAGAAAAAATGCAGGGATCAATGATCAGTGATCAAATGATGAGTGAACAAATATCGTAATCTGGCATTTCCTATCAGTAAACTCATTATCCATTGCAGAAACACAGCCTGCACAGCTAGGCTTGACAGCACTGTGTTGTGTCCTTTGTCACTGATCCAGAAACACGTGTCATGAGAAACAGTTGTTTGATCAAAATGAACAGTTAGTTGCTAGCAAAGACAGGAAAAGAAACAGCTGACTCACTGCAAACTGTCTCCTCTTGTTTTAAAAACAAAATTATTTTCCCCCTTCCCTAGCATCTCCTCTTGTAGAAAAGACAGAGATCCCTGCTGTAAAATCACAGTATTTCATAGGGACAGAATGCAGTCCTTCATTTCCTCACGAACTCCCTGTTCTAGTGGAGTGCTTTCCTTCCAGCAGGATTTCATCTGCACCAATTTAAATTTTCAGACTTCTAGACATAAGGGGAAATAAGCTTCCAGCATGACTCAATTATAGGAAGTTTGTTTTTCTTTGTCTCGTTAGGCTTCCTTCTGCCTGTTTAATATCTGGTTCACTCAACTTTAATACAAGTATTTTCATTTAAAGAAATAAAATCTGCAAAAATTTTGGATAACGCCCCTGGTTTATGTAACCCAGTTTAGATGAGACACTCAGTTAAATTTGAGACACATAAAAGAATTTCACTGTGCCTGCACAAGGAGCTTTACACAAGAGCTGGTTTTACACATAGGGAATCAAGTTCTGGTCCTGCTGGCATCTGTGTGGTTTTGCACTGATACCAGCACAGACGCAGCAGGCAACAAGATGTCATTATGGTTTGCTGTGAAGAAGTCTTAGTTCACAAACCCCTTTACCTCAGAATAAGAAGCAATTTGTTAACACAATCTTTATGCTGATGGCCACCTACGAAACAACAAGGACAGCATTGCACACAGTGCCTGCAGTGTGATTTCCAGGTTGCAATAGGGAAATCCTCAGTCTTTATAGACCAGGACCACAGTGCACTGCCCCTGAGCTGGAGGAGGTGAGGAAAGTACCAGAAATAAAGCTTATTAAAAACCTCTCTTCGTTTTTACATTTTGAATCAGCTCTGCCACTTTTTGTAACTGCTTCTCCTCATAACTTTCTCTGTGCACAGAAGGCATTCCTACATTGCTTGGCATCACAGTGTATAAATTGCTGTGGCTGAGATATGCCCACAAGGAAACTGTGTAAGAGATCTTACCTCTTCTTTTTTCCCAAAGAAAACAACTCCATGACATAAAGGGAAGCTATCTCTCCCTATAAGCTTGCTGCCTGCTTAAGCCTCATACCATAAGCAAAGTGAAGAAGTTTGATTACTGGTGAGAACTCTCAGGCTGTAGGTCTAACACACCATTTCAAGAGTTTTGAGACTTAGCATGTGTTTTTCAGTGGTAAAGTTTTTCATTTTGTCCAACATAAAATCAGTGAAACCATGTAACCAGTAAGATTTGGTACTGCTTCATTCTGATCTAAATTATACACCAGGTGTAGTGGACTGGAAAAACAGCATTTGGAGCAGGGTATGTTGAAGTGATGTGCCAAAATAATACTAGGGAGCATTATACAGCTAGTCCTGTCTTTTTCCAGAAGAAATCTGAAGCTAGGTTTCTAATCATAAAACTGTTAAGGAAACACGGCATCTTTCAGTAAGTGCAGTAGAGAATATTTTGCAGTAATGGCACCAAAAAATCTTTAGTCTTATTTATACTGGGCCAGGCTGATCTTAAAGTAATTAATATCAATCAGGAGCAGCGACATGGAATTATTCTGGATTTGCACTGGAATAAATGAGATCACAATCTGGCCTAAACTACTAATGGGAAATATAACCCTGACCACAGATGAATGCAGTTACACCACACAGTCCTTCATTACACTTTATGGACATTGACTTCACAGTAAACTGGCTGGCACCCAGGTGGAGTGAAATTTGGCTCATTAAACTTTGCCATAAATATATTCCTTACACAGTAAATGTTGTTGGACACAAAGTAGAGATGGAAAGATTACAAGGAAACCACACCATCCCCTGCTCAATGCAAGGTTGTTCCCTGTGCTCCATGTTTCAAAGGCTTTGTTCATTCCAGTTTTTAATGATTCAAGTGAAAGAGCTTCCACCACTGACCTTGAAAAGCTGTGTTACAATCCAACTAGAACTGTCTCCTGAACTCAAAGGCATAATGTAACCGTTTCATCACTTTATGTTTCAAAAATAAAGCTGGGGTGCACAGCCAGTGGTTGGCCTGCAATAAGAAAAATGTTTATATTAATAGGAAACAGCCATGTATTAATATTCAGCAGGAATATATTGGGAAGAATACGATCTCCTGACTTATAGAAATCTCCCAAGAGGTGACAGTGAGTGTGTTATGTTGGTTCCAGCTGACAGCCTAAGATGTCAGTCTCTCTTTTATCGTTCAGATGTGTTTACTCGCTGATACTTGCATTATCAGGCTAGGCATTGTCATGGTAACTCAAAATTCTGTCCACTATTCAAAAACCACCGGAGTATATCATCAGTATGGTGGAACATACAGAGCAGCATGAAATGTCCTTTACCCTCAGCTGGGAAATGAGTGGTTTAATTCTCTGTCTGAAAGGGAATAATAGCCCTTGATGAGGCAGGTGAAGTTCAGAGACAGGCCACAAAAACATCAGACAACCTGAAAAAATACTATACAAGAGCAGGACAACTGATTGCTTGAAGAACACAGTGTCATAAACGATCAAAATCAAGCCCCTAAATGGATTTAAAAAGTAATGAAAGGCTAATTAGATGGGCTGCAGTAACAATAGACAGTGTTTCCTCCCACACTGAGCAGTATAAATTTATCTACTGCTGAGACTCAGCAAAGCTCAAAACAAAGCAGACAAGAGAAAAATGTCTCACAGACAGGCAAGAGAAAGAATATGACACTTTCTTTTATAAAAGTTGGAATTGGCCCATGTAGAAACCAGAGGATAGACAAACTGGTCTAATGAAGTGCAATTCATGTATATCTGTATCATTCTGTGTTTCTCTTCTAGCAGTTAGCAGAATAACCTACCATCCACAATTAAAGTGTGCAGATTCTATCTATCAGTAGCTAATTATAACTCAGATACCCTAAATGCCTTTGGTATATCCAGAACTTGAAAATCACTCTACTCCCATCAGATCTGTATGCTTACTAAACACACAGATCTTAGAATATTTGCTTCCTGGCTAAACAAGACGGTTGACAACAGCTCACATTTTGATACAGACCCACGTTGATTTCACTGTGTAAAAGATATTTCAAAAGCAGCAGAGCCTAGAACAGAACTTGGATATTCTGCTTTGCAAGTTCCATCCTCTTTGGCAGTCTGCAGGTCAGTTGTTGACAATCATAGATTTCAGTCTTAAATTCAGGTCCCTTTCAAAGTCAAGGAGATTATGTCAGTTTTTAACTCAAAAATTTGGTAAGAGAGCTGATTCAGCTAACATAAAGGAGTAAGAATCCACCAATGATGCTAGAAATAGTAACTTATTTTCTTTTAACATATAAGCTCTGATTTTTCTAATGCTTAAAGGTTCCTCATTCAATGAGATGGTTGTTATTTCTGTATTTACATTTTACTGCACAGACACCAGCAAATCAAATATAAGCAAAGACAACTCTGTTTGCAAATCTATAATTTTGTTCCCTACTCTGCAAATTAACACTGCATTTGGATTCATTTCACTATTTTATTTCCTCAAAAATAGGTTGACAAGGGCTAGGTTGAGTTTTCAAAACTTAAAACCCACTCAGACTCTTGTAAACATTTTATATTTTTTTTCACAAAGCATCTAGTATAAATTATTGTAAACAGTGATTTCCTGAAAGAAATTAATGTAAACTCAAAAAGAAATGGATTTAAGTGAACTATAACTCCCTTCTTCATCCAACCTGCCCGGTCCCTTGGTGACATCTGTCGGTACAGCTCTAATTATGAGAAGTCATGTGCCGGGATAAATGATGGCGTTCTCGGAAGTACTCATGGCAAATGGGACATGTCAGCTTCTCCTCTCGTCTCCTCTTGCACTGGGATTCACTTGAGGAATATTCCTTTTTGTGATGTGACCGCATGTGGAAGACTAAATCAGATGTCATGCGAAAGGACAAGTTGCATTTGGCACACCAGTTCTGGGCAGCCACTCCAAAGGATGTGAAGGTGGGGGGAAGAAGAGTCAAGGAAGAGGAGGAGGAGGAAGAGCAGGAAGTGGTGGTGCTGTTTTGTAACTGTCCTCCTGCTTGCTTGGGCCACAGTTCTGAGGTATATGGGAAAACATTGCTCCGAGTGATGCTTGTCTGCAGCATCTGAGCATTACACAAATCACTGACAAAGAACTTGGAATTGAGAAGAGTGCTGCAGCACATGATGTCTGCGGTGGCAATGAAGCCAGACAGCTCCCCCAGGCTCTTTGCTGACTCACTCATGGGATGAGAAGAATTTACTGCAGCTCTTTCTGTTACACACTTACTGGGTTTGCTGAAAGCACTCTTCTGTTCTCCTCGAGCTCTGGTGGGCCAAACAAAGGAGAATGCACTACCAGAGGAGTTCAGCAACACTTCCTTTGATACCTGCTCTTTACCAAGTGGGCCCGTGCCATCCTCCTGTTCTGGCTCCTGCAGTCTCTCATTCCTCAGCTTCTCTTTCATCCTCCTGACCTCAGTGAAAGCACTCTGCTTCTGCTCTAAAGCATCCTTCCTAGCTGACTGCCTCCCTGAACTAACCTTCCAGAAAGAACCAGCCAAGGCATGCTGTCCCCCAACCTCTTCCTTGCCCCCACAGTTACGTTCCTCAGTCAAATTATTGGTTTTCTCCAACAGCACTGTTTTCCTGCTCTTGTTGTTCTCAGCCTCTTCAGATTTTGCTCTCTTTTCTCCAATAAGACCATGTGCATCACCTTTACAAGCTGCCATTTTGACTTCCAGGTCCCTTGCCAGACTGTGGAAATTTGTGGTCTGCTCAGCTAGGTTGCTCTTTTCAGTTTTAGGGTTCTGGAAGCTTCTCCACAGCAGAGCGCTCTTCTCTGGGACACAGAGGAAGCGGACATGGGACAGATAGGAATGCTCACATTTAAAGACTCGGTCGCATTCTTGGCATCTCAACTCTGCAGAAACAGACAACAGGTGATGAGTTTTGCAAAGGTGGAATCATGGCTGGATCCAGACCCTGATCCTGTCATTGACACAAAAAGCAAAAACACCTCTTGTGTCATACAAGGTTACACATGGTAAAACTAATGCCAGTGCAGAATGAGGTCTCTTTCCGCTGTGCAGAACAGTTCACTTTTATTTGCCTCCATGCTTCCATGCTACTGGCAGAAATTATTTCATTTAGACTCCCAAGCCTAGATTTTATTGCATAAAATGTAATTATATTACCTAAAAGTACATAAAATGGCCAGTACACCATGATCTAGATAAAACCATTTAGATTTTATAATGATTTGAAGTCTAAACCCAGATTTGAGTCCACATTTCTTAACTAAGTCACTGGCTTTAATTCAGGATGAACATTAAATACTATATATCCAAGCAATAATGAGTTTTAGACCAGGATTCAAAGATTTTTACATGACCCGCTATTTTTAGGATACTCTGAAAGTTTAATACAGTTCAAAAATCATCTGACCTTAATGCCTGAAGCCATTACTCATGCTCATTTGGCAAGCTGTTATAAGCCTTAAGGCACGCATGTCCGTGGCACAGAAAATGATGTTCAAATTGGAACAATGCCAGTGATGGGCAGGAGGAATAAGGTACACTCTTTCCTTGTGGCCTTCAGACCTGTTGCACCTCTGATTCATTGGGATGACTGATTGCCCACAAACAGATGATACAAAATTCAGCAATCAACACAAATACGGTACATCTTAACCTTTGTAAACTACATCCATGCTACATCATTTCACAACACAGCAGTTTTAAAATGCAAGTGATGCCTGTGCACCTGAGGCCTGGAATACATAGGAAAGTTCATAAATCGTTTGGGTAGAAGTAAAAATTCCTAATTTGGGACTCAGCGCAGCTTAGACCACTTTAAAAACTATAGAAGTTGAATTTCTTATAAGAAAATAAGGCCGCTGAAATGGGTGGAACATTATACCTGTGTGATTGAAGTCTTGAGTATAGATATAGTGTTTCCTATGCAAGTAACACTCTTCCCTGGTAAACCTAAAGGGCTGGCAAACCCAAAGTGTGTGTCTACACCGAAACTAACAGAATACACGGAACCAGCTGGAATGATTTAGTCGGTTCCTGCTACGAATGTGTCTGAATTAATTTAATACTAATTTACAGACAAGCACATTACCATGTGAATTTGCTAATGCATATCTTTACCAACCTATACCTTTACTAACCAATCTATACAAACTTTGTTTAAATCAACTAAAGGGAATGTAGAAAGGGTTTTGTTCCAGTCTAACTAGGTACAATGTGGAGAAAATGACATCTGGAACCACACTTGGCAGGGACCTAATTGACTTGCTTGGTGCCTCTGTAATCTGGATTTTTAGCTTTGTAACAACTTCCAGGTCAATTTCTTTTGAAGCAATGAATTTCCAGCAACATCTCAGAAATTAAACCTTGCTCTTTTCTTCATTTCCACTGTGTCCCACTAACTAGGCAGACTGTGCTGTATGCAGTACTGTTAGGTCTGCTGTGTATTTTTAAGATCTGCTCATTTACAAGATCAAAGCTGAACACTAGCCTATACCTGATTTCTCAATGAGCTAAAAAAAACCTATTTCCAACTGATACTTCAGACTTTTAGGATTCCAAGTTATCGAAGTGCATAGATTTCCATTGCATAGCTCAAAAATTTCAGCATGAATCCCTAGGGCACCATCCCTTGCTAGAAAGCACCCATGAGAATAGCATTAAGAACTGCAAACTCGTTCTTGCTCGGTGCCTCAAGCTCAAACCTCAAAGCAGAAGGTCTTTTCTCTTAGCAGACGGGCTAAGGATTTAGACGTGTTTTGTATTATTACAAGACAACCACATACTAAAGAAGATGCAGACTCACTTCTGTGCTCAGTGACCCCTGCAGTCAGCAATTTGGTACTTACCATTCTGCGGACTCTGAGCTTTTATCTCATTGAAACCCAAGAGGCTGGAAAGCTCCTCATCATACCAGACAAGCAGTTCCTCATTTTTACTGATTTTCCTGGTGGAGCGAAAGTATAACTGACTGTTTTCTAAGTAAGCTTCCAAGTTCTGCTCCTTGCTATTGGCAGCTGGTTGTACGAGTCTCATCCAAGGCAGTCCTGTGGGACTGTGCACAGATGTGACGTCCACCTGTGACACAGGACACAAAGAAGGGGAGTTACTGGTCTCGAGGCCCAAAGCAAGATTTTCATCAATCCAAGAACAAGGCCTATTTTCTGCCTCACACTGAGCACATATGACAAAGCTGTGAGCCCAATACATCTGCCAGTGTCACCAATTCCAAAGGCATCACAGGGAGAAGGCTTGCCCAGTGTGGGGGCTGAGAGCTCTGGGAATACAGCTGTGTGGGAGGGAGGAGGAGACACCAAAGTTCATGTGTAACCTCCCATGGCAAAGCCAGGCCGGGTATGTTGGTCAGTCTCTAGCCCTGTCCTGTGCAGAGCACCCCATGGGACTGTGCCAGGGGTGGATCACAGAGGTGCAGGAGGTGTGATCCTCTCTAAGAAGGGGTCTCAATCCTTGGGATATGAAAATGGGATGTAAGTCAGGAGATGTGCGAGTACTGTCCCTTGGGGACTGAGAGACGTGCAGATCCCTGGATCAGTGCAGTGTGAAACTGGGAATGAACATACACTCAGGACACCTGGATGACATAAGAGGATATGGATCAGGGGATGTAAGAAAAATCATGGTCATTTGGTTCAATAACCCAAGTAAACATCTGCATATCAGTTTGGCTAGATTACATAAAACACAGATTTTAATACATACAACTAAGAAGCACTCATATGATCTCTTTCCTTTTTCAGAAATAAAATTATATATTCCTTTTTTACCTTTGCTAGATTAATTAAATTAGTTTCAAGGTATCTAAACAGATAAACCTCATCAGATCACTATTTTTTGTTAAATAATTTCTGAGAGTTCCAGGTGGTTGATTTACTTTCAATTTGTGTGCATGCAGATATACCAAACAAATTAAGTTTAAAAATATTTCTCAGGTTGTAAGGTCAGGCACTAAAAAGTTAAAAAAATAATATTAAGTCTATTGCTCAAATTAAATTTCCATTCTCTGTGTATATTACAGCATAGTCCTAAATCACATATAATTTCTACTCCACAGGACTCCTGAGTCATTTAGTCACAGGTTGACAATGAATTCATGTAAGTACAAAGCATCTGGCACTGTCTTCCTCACTCAGTGTGTGACTCCAATCTTAGTGACTTGATTACACTGAATAGGGAATGATTTATTTCTTTATAGGTTTTTTCCTTAGTGTTTACCACAGCAGATCTGTGCCCTCTGCAACATTTGAAAGATGGGGAAGATTTTCATAGCTTGAAGGCTAAAACACAGGGTGATCAAGGGCAACATTTATGTGCATCAAAAGTAATTTTTGAAGCTCTAAGTCATTGTTTAGAAAGAAGAAGTTTGCAAATGAAAAATATCTAATGACAAGTATGATCTGAATTTCACCCCAAGCAATGTATAGCTCTTTGTTTTCCACTAATTGCAGGGCAGCCATTCATTGGTGTTTGGTACCAGAAACAATATTTCGGCTAATTATTTCTCTGGTTTTAACTGGCTATTACCTACCGTGAAAAGTTTGATCACATTAGTAGCTTGGATACAAGAATGAAACATTAAGAGACCATTAGAATAAGAGTTACTTAGTGCAAGAGAGAAAATAAATTAGCATGCCCTGAAACTGGTTCTCTCTAAATGCCACGGTAATTAACAATGATTGAGAAATACAAGTGTCTGACAGGAACACAAGAACACCCACCCACACACAGTGGCTGTAACTAATAGCTATGACAGAGGCTGTCATATTTTAGTTGCTGTGTTTCAGAAATACTGAGCAGCCACGCGGTGCTCTAAGCAAAGTCAAAGGGAGCACAGCTCCACCAAGAACCAGCGCTCCAGGGAAAGAGCTCACTGAGCTCCAGACAGGTGAGGAGGAGTGCCAGATGTAAGATCTGAGTGCTGCCAACTAGGAGCGTGAATCAGCTTTAATTTTTCCATATATTCAGAGACACTACAAACCCAGCAAATCCACCCTCTCCTGGAGATGTCCATCCCCCAGATGGGTCCTTTGCACCCATACGTGAGGTAAGGCCTTCACAGCATTGCCTCTCAGTCATAGCTGGGCTATGGAGGAATGTGGCTCCCTTGGGAGACGCTGGTAGAGAAGAGAGAAAATAAGGCTCTTCCTTGAAACACCCAAGAAGCTGTAAGGGGCAGAGGAATCAGCTGGAAAGAACTACTGTGCCAATGGCTGCCAAGGCATCTTCTTTGCTTAAGGGAACAAAACAAGGAGCTCAAATTAGGGTCTCCAAGAAAATGAGGGGAAAAAAAATTATTAAGTCCCCCTTTGGTCTAAACAAAAAAGCTCAAGATGATGATACTCTTGTTAGAAATAATATTCCCCAAAGTCTTGCAGGGGTGCTGATAAACTATGATGAACAGAAAACCTCGGTTGCAATGAATCCACCTTGCCAAATCACTCCCATGCGTATTCTGTTTGTACTATACCCAGCAGAGCAAAACCTGTTTCTTGTTTTGCACTTCAATGCCATGATGACAACACAGCATCATGATTGAATTTTTAATTAATTACCACACAGAGTTAGGAGCCTAATGGCAGTTCCTGATTTCTGGAAGGTTTACTTTTAATTATGAGTAGTTAACAGGATATGGGACTACTGATTGCATCTGAAACAGCTACTTGCACAGAATTTCATGTATTTACTGCCAAAAGACAGAGATCTGAGCCAACTCAGGTATCCAATTTCATTGCTGCATAGCAATTACTTAGCTCAAGTGTAGAAAAACACTAAAGCCATCCCTCTAGAGGGTTCTTCCAAAGGTAGAAAACCTTTGAGGCTCTCTCTACAGTAATTCAAAACTCCCAGGAGAAATACAGAAATATTCAAAAAATAAAGGCTCATGTCAGGGCAAGTCTCTCTCCAAAGAGTTTGTTGGTCTCCTGGAGTACTAATAACACTGTCCAAGAAAGCAAACTTGTGCCAGAGACTCCAAACAGTCAGATAAACCCTGAATCCTCTTCTCTCTTAATTTGTTTAGAGCAGAAGGGTAGAACAGGTTATCTCCCAACAACTGAATCTTCCATATTGCACATATGCCTTGGGATTTCTCTCCTCCAGAGCACAGAAATCTTAGGCAAACCTGGATCACCAGATCCATCCTTGCCACAGAATGTGGGAAATTGGCTTTCCTCACACTGTAAAACACCTCTCTGCCTTCATCTGGACCAACGGTGACTGAAAGGCACTGCAAGACCCAGAAAGGCACTGCAAGACCCAGAAAGCCAGGGTAAGAGGTCAGCATGATAAACAGTGGCTATGTAGCAAAAAAACTTGGGGAACCAGAGCTTGAGTCAACAGTCCATTGAACTCCTGGGGTTTCTGCCTTCCCTACAGTGATTGAAAAGGGTAGCTGTAACACAGACATTCAGATCCAAGGTAACTTTAGGAGGTCCATATACTAAGCAGTTAAATTGTGGCTGCCAAAGTGTGTGTGGGCTAGTTGCTTGACTGCCACTGTGGTTTCATTTTGAAGGATAACTGAACACACTGGGGTAGCAGTTGCCTAGATCTGTAAATAAATGCTGAGAATGTACCACTAGCATGAATCAGTGCAATGCCAGTCTCCCCCCTCTGTTCTCACAGGGCTGTCACACCTCCTTGTAAATCTCCTTTGTCCTGACAAAACCTGAACTAGAGGTTACTAAACTGTTTGTCCCTTTTCCACCCTATTCCAAGTCAGATCTGAAGCAGGTCATTAATCATCAGCGTAGAAGTGGGACTTTGTACTCTTCCTGCAAAGGAAACGGTTTTCCTTAGGTCCTTCCAGTCTACAGCTCATAAATCAGAAATGCACTGGCCCTTTCTCTTTGAAGGAGCTGTTACTTGTGCTGAACAAAATAAAAGCCTGCCCCTTGCAAGTTACCCTCTCAGGGGCGGTGTAACTCTTTTTGAGAGGTCTACCATGAAACACTCATATTTTTTCATACCTTAAATACATAGTGGATGTTCCGTCTATCAGAACACTTGAGAGCAATGAAAGCTACAGTGTCCAGCAGGGTGTTCTGCAGCATGCATGGTCCAAAAACAACTTCTTTGGGGATGTCTTGTGTGGTATGAACAGTAGCCAGTGTGTCTGGAAAATGGTGATGCAGAAGCTTGTTGTCACTTGTCCAAAGGAATTTAGGCAAATATGTAAGTTCCATTATAAACCTGTAAAAAACACAAGAAATCACATTTAGCATAGAGATGGAAGTAGAAGGTGGCATCTCTGCTTGAAATACGAAGATTTCCAGGAGCTGTAGGTGAATTGTAACAGTATGCCAGGACATTGTTGGTTACAGAGTTTACAGCTCTATTAATGTCCAGTTCAGAATGAGAAAGATTGCTTTGCACAAAAACAAAATCTTAGGTTTATAAACAAAGGGATTACTCTTCCTGGAATAGGCAGAAAGTCCAAGAGTTCAACTGCTGCTCTCTACAGACAGGAGTAAGAAGATTTCGGAAGAATAAGCAAAATTTTCAGTGAGTATAACTCAGCATATTCTTAAGCATGTTCTCAAGCATATTCTCAGATATCCTTCTTATTATTAATAGTTTGTAGGAGTGTGAAGAAAGGTGGAGAAAGACACCAGCAACAAAATAAACTAAGACTTTTTGAAAGACATTTTGAAAAAGCTGTGCTTTTTTGAGTGCAACATCAGTCTAGTTTCTGGTTAAGCTGCTACAAAACCAGGAATAACCTGAGTCCTGAGTCTATCCAAACAGAATGCACAAAATCTGTGGAAATTCCTGAAAAGAATTATTTTCACCCGGCCTCAAAGTATATGTTATCAGCTAGCTGTTGTTGAGAAAATCAAATCAGATTATGACCCCTTGCATAGGGATACTCCTAGCACAATTTTAGTAGAGATTCCTGTCTTTAGAGGATAAATTTTCCAGCCCTGAATGTAGAATAATATATTTGTCATTGCAAATGCATCTTCTGCAATATGAACCACAATCTGAGAACTCAGTACGCAGCGAGGAGAAGACAGGCTTGAGTTATTCGTCATTCTAAGCCTCTCTGGGTTTCTAATAAAGATATTGCCATCTCCAGCTCCCAGCTGGAGGTCATGGAAAACCCCTCATTTACACCATCAAGAGCTGGATCAGGTCTATTAGGCAGAGAAAATTAAAGAGAACAGCATCAAGCCCTGAAGAGGCCTTAGCCTAATAAATACTGAGATAGAAGAGCTGAAGATCTAGTCTAATCTTTCTCACTCTCTGCCAACAGAATTGATTTGTTACTCACTGACTCATGACTTAAACTGAAGGGGTATAAAGTGCTCAGGAGAGTTGCACTAATTTAACTAAATCAATTTCTAAGTCATTGTAGTTAAATCAGTATAATTTATTCCTTGTAGGCAAGGTCTAAGACCTTACCCTAAAAATATTAAAATACATGGTGAGACAATCAGGATGCAGTAAGCATCAGAAGGATGAAGGCCTAGACCAGACAACCAAGGCAAGGAGTGGGATAACATACGTCTTCTATCCAACCTCAAGCATCCCTTGAACTCAGTATGACATTAAAGTTTGCTTGTTTCTAATTGACTTGTTAACTTAATATGTGATCAGACAAAAGAATCCCCCAAACCTACGTGCATAAGTGCCAAAGTCTCCAAGTGCCACCCTGCCACGGCTGTGGAAGCACGGAATTTGACTCTTGCATGGAAGGGTCACTTTTGTGAAAAGTTGTGAGAAGGATGTGCTGTGATTGCACAGCAGATGGGACAGTTACCGCCAGCCTTGCGCCAAAAGGCTTGGGCCCTGGGAAGATCCATCTTTTCCAATCATTTGGCGAATGCACCATCTAGTGTCACATCCCAGCATAACAGAGTCCCGGGCAGCGGAGCAGGACATCCCCCTGGCCCTGGCGCTGTCGGCGCGTTGTATCGCCGCAGCTTCTGAGCACCCTGTCAGGCAGGAATCGTTTCTCTCACGAGTGGGTCATTCTCTCTGCCACCCTCTGCCCAAACAGGAGGTTAGGTGCCTCCTCAGGTACTGGGTTTCATAGGGTCTGGTCAGGGTTATGTCAGGCAGGGAGAGTAATTTCAATCCACAGTGTTGGCTGAAGATGTGCTGCTGGTACTTAGAGTGGAGAGTGGGGACACTCTGCAATGTCATTCGAAGAAAAAGGGCAAACCTTTTTCTACAGTCTTCAAATAGCATGAGAAAGCTCTTCCCTCTGCCTCGACAAGATTTCAGCTTCTGTTACTGAGCCAAGTTCATCAGCTGAGGGGTAACAGTGAACAAACATGACTGTACTGCTTTCAAAAACGAGCTGCTACCTCTGCAAAGGGATGTGCTGCATCCTGTGGTTTTCCGACCTGCCCTTTTTCAGGGGTCTGCACTCCAAAGGGCAGATTCATCCAGGGCAGTACTGGAATAAATCCTGCCTCCTGCACAGGTGAGGGGTGGTAGGGGGTTCTCTGGTAGCTGCCGCCCTTACCACAGAGAACTGAAATTACTGACTTCCTCAAAAGTAAAGACTGAACCTTGAGACATGACTTGAGAGAGAAAAATCAACTGATTTACTTTCTCAGCTCTCTGGTGGAGCAAAGGAAACCAAACAGATGAGCTGAAGGGAGGTCAAAGGACCACGGGCAACAGGAGTAAGAGCTGAAGAGGAGATAGATATCTACAAAAGCTTCACAGGGATCACTGTAATACTGTGGCTGGATTCTGCAATTCAGCAGCTGCAGCATAAAAGAGGGTACCCACAGACAACCTAGGTAATGCATTTTTACATGGCAGACTTTTTAAAATTACTTTGCAAAGTGACTTTTCAATGGCTACTTCTGTTAAAGAAACTTATCTGGCTGTGTGGCACTTTTAAAGAAAGTTTACTAACATAGATTTTACCTTTGTCCCATGAGTCTGAGGATGGTGGTGTCTGGAGAATGACACAGAGGTGCCTTTTCAGCAAATCTCAGGAAAGTTTAGCAGTATTCCAAGCCTAAATCCACATAGTGCTCTTGCAGTCAAATACTGACTGACACTGTACAGAAGTACATCTCTGCAGAGTATGGGCATGATGCTGCCAGGGGCCCCAGCCTGCTCTGCTTTTCTCAGTCCTGCCTCCACTCATGGCAAACCCAGAGACAGCCAAGGAATGGCTGTGTGCGAAGTCAGGTCCAGCTGCTGCCAAGGGCATCTGCTGGGTTCTCAGAGGGGGTCAGCAGGAGAGTGACTGCACTGTGCCACCTGCCAGTGCAGAAGGTGGCTGTGTAATAGTTAATGCATACCTCATACCTTGAAACCACCACCAGAAATCTCAGAACTGCTGAAATACAGCAGCAGCACCCACAACACTCAAAACAGACAGCAGAAATTAGCTAGGAAAAAAAAAATATCATGTGTAAGTAGGAAAGAATATAAATCTGAAAAATCTGAAATACCCCTCCATTTGGACATAGGTTTGGACATCTACATGTTTTTCATCTGGTTATAATCTAAAGCCAAAATTTCAGCCACAGTAAAGATGCTTGAGAGTTTTTTAATAAAACCTACCTTAAGTTTTCAGGAACTTCAGACTTGATCCTGAATGAGAATTCTACACCAAACCATGAACCCAGTACTTGAGATCTTAATTATAAAATCTGGTTTCAATGCAAATCTCACACTTTTGCCAACAGTCTTCACAGTCAAAGGAAATTCATTAAGAACCTACAAATGGAGTAATAATGAGAAATGGAGAAGGGATACTAGAATGCCTGCCATTTTAATTTGACAGGTTGAAGTAAGTGAATCATTCACATTCTTTCCAGTGAGTAAAGAAGAGAGAAAATTCTCATAACAGAGAATTACTCATGACTTCACCCTACTGATTACTCTTGTCTTGATGCCATTGATTTCCACATTTTGGCTACCTCCTTCAATGAGCAATAAATCTGCTGTGCCTTCATTTCTTACAGATTCACTAGCTGTTGTATATATGACTTCATTCACTCTTCTACTACTATGTAGCCAAGTTTACAGAACTCTACCATAAGCTTCATTGTGAAGGGCAGATCCTCAGCTCTACATCATGCAGGCAATGATATGCTTGCCTCAACCTGCCAGTGCTGGGAATGCCATTGTCTCCCATGGGCCCCTCACACAACACGATCCCGCTGTTCCCACTCAGGTTCTGCATAAGCAGTTCTTATCCCTCTGGGATCACCCACAGACATCTCTGAGAGGCTGAAATAAATATTTATGTTGCTTTAGTAGCATGTAAGACTCAGATCACCTGTTAGATGATGGGTACTATCCATATTCCATCTGTCACAGATGTGAATTCTTCATATGGATGAGTTTAGGGACTTGCTGTTTAATGGACTCTTCATCCCTCAGAGAGTATCTGATACACATATACCATGTCCCTGAGTGATGGATTTTGCATCTTGATTTCTGAGAAGTGTGACAGATCTGTCAAAGAACAAGGACCCATGGGCAGGCAACTCCCTATGGATTATGCAATTCTGGATGTTCCATCAAAAAGCACATTAAATAGATGATGCTCACAGCAAATGCTCCCAGCCTGCTTGCCTCCAGAGCAGCACACAAATTGCTAGTCAACTTTTGGGTTCCTGAGTGTTCTTCCAAGCTGGATCTCTAAAGATAGCCTTCTCCTAGTCTCTCCCCATTTCCTAGCACTTGTACAGCATCCCATTAACTAATTAGGGTTACAACTTCTGCCTTCATGAAATATGTTTACATAGCTCCTGTACCTCATGAGAAAACATGTTACCAGACAGGAAAGAAAGAAATTTTCAGATCCCTGGTTTTCTACTGCATGGCCTTCAGATGTCACTGCAAGCTCTTCTAAAGAATGTCTGGAAATTCCCAGATGTAGAAACACCAATATGAGCAAGGACTCCCCTGCATTCTATTTTCAGAGGACTTGACCTGATTCTCTTTGCTACAGTAACCACATTGAACTCTGGCATCATTTGGAGTTTCTTACTGCCCATAAAGGCACTGGAAGTCCTGCTTAGTATTAGGATCAACTATGCAAGTGGGAAGGAAACAAATTAATCACATTGGCAAGAGGGGAATCGTTTCAGTCAGAACTTATTTAACTAGTTCAGCTTTTCATGATCAAAAAGAGAAGCAGATAATAAAAACTGTTTCTCTAAAATTAATTTGATTTTTAAAAATGTCAATAGCTACTTCTATTTCATCTTTACTTCCATTTTAACTGTAGATTTATTTCCATATAGTTATATCATTTTCAAAGCAATTACCCTAGTTGGAAAAAAAATGGCACAGAAGCTATTCTGAAAAAATAATTGAAAGAATTTGATCCTGGAAAGCATCATCCCACAGTCTTCCCAACCATTTCTGTATCTACTCCAGACTTTCTCCAGAGCAGGGGTTACTGTAAACAATATAGCTCTGCATTTCCCATGTCAACAAAACTGAAAGAAAAAAAGAAACAGAAATATTAAATACTGGAGCCATCATTTCCTTCACCTTTTAACTTACTCCTTTCTGCTCCAAAGTGCGATGGTATTTTCCCTGAAGCACAACCTGTGGCTGTGCCAGTGCAGTCCCATGGCTGCTGCCAAAACTGCCTTTGATTTCAACAGCAGGTCTGTCGGCCTGAGGAATCCAGGATCAGACGTGCAGTGTCATGCACAATAAACTACAGATAACACAGGAATTGAGCTGATGCAGAGAGAGTGGTTCTGTCTGCACCATTTATTATTTTCTCTTGTTATAAGGAACTGAGGATTCTTAACACACGAAGGAAATTTCAAGGGAATACGAAAGAGGAAAGTGAGAAAATCTATCCTTGAGTTTTATGCAATTGCTTTTCTTCTATGCCAGGTTTTCTTCTCCCTTTATTTAAGTTGTGAACTGCAATGGAGAAAAATCAAAACTAAAACTGAAGGCATGTGGCAGGAAATCAAATAAAAGAATGGAGAATTCTTGTTTTAAAAAATAATCCCAGAACCCATGAAATAAATCCTGAAACTAAACCCTGTTTCCTAAATTAAATGACAAACTGAGCAGTCTGTTAAAAGCATGAAAACTCTAAACAAGTAACTTCTTTTAGCTGACTGCTATTGCAAGACAGAGTTTATGTGCTCCATCCTGGGTGCAGGTCAGGTCTTTCTGAGCACAAAATGATTTCTTTGCACCTGCACTGCTGAAAATCCCACACACATGAAGAAAAATGTACAAAACCACTTAGAGATACAGCTATGTGTTGCCATTCCCAGCTTTTCTGGGATGAACAAAGCCATCTGGGGGTTTGCTACCCCTCACACAGACATTATACCCCTAGCAGAGCATGCAAAGGTCTTGGATTACCTTGGAAAGGGAAGAATTTCTCTGGATTTTAAAAAAACCTACTCATATATCACTCATTTCTGAGTCTCAGGTTTAGCAACCTGTCCATCTTTGAGGTGGACATAAGACAATACATCCTGAGTTTCTGAGCTTTGACTATGCTCCTTCATCTTCCCATTTTTACTGGTCACAAATTTGGATCCCAGCAGTGATGCTGCAGAGAAGCAAGAGGGTGGCTGATCCAGAGGTTCCTTTCCTGCCAGTGAGCCAGGTCACATCCATGCATTAAAACCAGCCCAATTAGCACTGATGAAGTAAATGAGAGAACAATAATAAAACCTGTGGGGATTGGAACTTTTTACTTTTTTTTTGCTACAGCTGGGGCATATTTTGAGTACCTCTCTTCTCAACTCCTCACAGCTCTTGATGTACTGCTCATTTAACATATCCCCTGTTCTCCTGGCATGATTCAGTCATGCTTGCCTGACGTGCTTACCTGAGCTAGGCATCTGGGAAGAAGCAGAAGGAAATACAAGTATGCATCAAGGAGGAATTTGTTGACTGGAGATGAAGGCAATCTAAAGAGTGGAATAAAATCAGGACTGAACTAGCCTGATGCATGGAAATGGTCTTCTCTTGGCATTCCATGCTTCCCCAGCTTTCTTTCATCATACTTCTCTGTACAGCAGCTTCACAACTCTAACCTGAGAAGTACCTAAAAATAATGGGTAGAAATAGGGAAACTCACTGAAATGATCAGGAGGCAGCTTGGGGTGTGGAGCTTGGTGTCTAGTTTGAGCCTTTAGAAACTGGGCCCTTTTGGAGGTTTTATTGTGAATTAGAGACCTTCAAGTTTGTGGGGTGCTCACCACTTTGTTATTGTATCATCATGATACCTTCAGGGAGAAGTTCTCCAATTCTTACTATTTTAAGGCTCTCTGGTCTTCAGATTGTCTTCCATCATCTGAAATGCCCTGTACATGCAATGCAAGCTGACAGCTTTTGATGAACCATCATTATATCTTGGCTGGATACCCAGCCTAGTGAATCATGAAACTGCAAAATCTTTTTATTATGAACAATCTCTCAAACTTCAATGGGAATAATGAAGAAGATAGAGCTAAAATCCCTGCTTGGAAATCAACAAAAGCCTCAAGCTCCATATTTGCTTTCACCAAGTCTTGTGACATACAGGAACCATTTGGAACTGGAAACTGAAAGAAAAGCTTTCAGGTTTCTTCTTATTTTCTCTGAGAATAGGGAAGTTGAAATGGCCTCTGTCCTGATGCATGGTAGCAGCCACACAGACATGCAGAGCTCTCTAGCCAAAGCAGGTGAAGATTACATCACATCTCTAAAACCACCACAAGGATGCAATTTCCAGTCTTTACCTGATGTCCAGGAACAAAATGCCTGGGATCGAGCATCACATTTAGTTTGTTGAGAAAATAACTTGAGATTTGAACGAGTCCCAGCAGGGTCACATACTCTCACCCCACTGGCTCTCAAATGGAAGCCCAGCACCACATTTCCCTATGGTTTTTGGAATTTCCACTCTGAACCCCTATTTCTGCTTCCACTCTGTTCCCCAGCCAAAATGTGGTAGGTAGGAAAGGAAGGGGTTATCCCACACAGCTGGAAAGCTTGGTTAATACTCCCTTGTTGGGATGTGTGCTGCAACAGTATCTGCACAGTTTCACATGAAGCCTTGGATTTAGCTGGAGGTTTTGAATCTGGTGAACATGAACAACAGGGCCACTGAGGTCTCTGTTCCATCCCTTCCAGTGCTCGACTACAAGAAATGCAGTGCAGGCACTGGGAGAACTCTTGATATTTCAAACTGGACAAAGAGCAACAGTAATACCAAGCTGCATCCACTGGAAAGGATGAAGTACATTTATTTTCTGCAATCCCAGTGGTTCAAACAGACTGCATCTAGGAATTTGGCTTCATGATGCATAAAATGTCAATATTCCTTTCCAGTTGGGTTGGTCTCAAAGACAGAATGAATGCTTCTGTCTGGCACTGCATCTGATCTAATGGACCCTGTTGGATGGTACTGGGTTGTACAAGTCACTCATAAATCAGACAATCCACCTGTGCATAAAGAGGAGATGACTACAGCTCTGTAGTCTACTGGCTTTCAAAGACTTTATTTTTGTGTGAAGGGCTGCCTCTTCACTGGCTTACAGCTGTTCTATTTAGTGAAGCAGTGCATTTATCCACCACTTCACTCTTGTGGTTTCAAGGCCTAAGACCTAAAAAACAGGGTTTCTGTAGGATAAAGGGAAAACTGAGTTTCTGTAGGATAAAGGGAGCGTGTTTTAATTCTTCAGCCAGGATTGAGGATTTGACTGTAGACAAATATGTAATTTCAACTGCTTATACAGCTGTACATGCCATACACTGCATGGATACATTTCAGTTCAGAGCTCACAGTATTTCATATTCCAGGCCTGAATTGTGCTGGTAGTCACCTCAGACACTTGGTCTGGTTTTGCACCTGCTGCTCTGGCATTGTTCACCATTCAGCCATTGACATAATGCTCCAACATCATAAGAAGTTTGTATTTTACAAGGACATCCAAAAAGAACAGAAAGCAAATGTTATTCCATGAGAGGGGGAACAAAGAAGGCAACTATTCATCTGTCACACAGTGTAAGAAAGTTACTTGCCACACAGATGTGTGTACCAACTTGCAGCAAAATCCTTGATTCACATAAACAGCAGCCCTGGCCACAGCAATCTGTGCTAACACATTTGTTCTCACATAGGTCTGTATGTTTGTTCCTTCACCCAGGCATCCATGCAGACAAAACCACCCTTCCCTTTATGTAGCCACAGAAAATGGAGAAACAACAGCCAATCAAACATGATCCAAACACAAACAGCATGAATCAAGCACAAAGAGACTGAACCAAAATATGTAACTTGTGAAAAGTCAAAAATATTTGTCTTCCCTCTTCAAACAATTCATGTTGATGTCTCTTTTTCAGAATTTTTCTAAAGTTACATTATCTGTTTGAATTAAAAATATATTAAGTTATGCTCCTATTTAAGAGTCCTGCTATTGATTTTGGCAGCTTTATAAAAAGTAATATCTGTTCAAATGTTTCTTCCTGACAGAAAAGCATACACACGTGGTGCGTGTAAGCACATACATAAAGATGGAAACACATATATACACATACATGCATTCACAACTGTACATATAGCCATACATACACCTGTTTATTTTTTTGTGATTTTGCATGTTCATCATTTGTATTTAAAAAGACATATTTTTAAACAAAGATCCGTTACTTTCACATGGCTGATGATGAAGATTTCTTCAACAATACTTAGTGGCATTAACTTACATTGATCTTATTTACATTTGTGCTACACTTACGACATGATGTCAACTGCAATAAGAGCAAGTGACAGAGCTTGACACTACGCAAGGTGAAATTGTGGGAAGCAACATAAATAAGTTATTTTTCACTACAATGAAGCCAAGAAACCTTTTAATTGAAACTGATTTTGTAAAGTAAAATAGATCTTACCTAAAATAGTTTGTTTTCCAACAAAATATTTGGTTCTTTGATCTGATGTTTATCAATAGCAATTGCAGGTAGCATAAGACTGTGCTGCAGGAAAATTATATTAACAGAATCAGCATTACAGACATGGAAATATCCATCTGTAAATACTAGGATTTAGCCAACTCATTTCTTTTGCAAAATCTTTGGTATACTCTGTAATTCTTACACATCATTTATTTTTGTACTTTCTCATCTGGTAATATTACATTAAGTTAACAGGATCTAAATATTTTGACTTTACATTAGTATTTCTATGGCTACAAAACTATTTTCTCTATAAAATGATATCTCAGTAGAGTTCCACAAGGCAGCTCTGCTTTGCTTTGAAATACTGGAACATGATTAAATACAAAAAAAATTAACTGCATTCTCAAAGAACAGATTATGGTTTGGTGTAGTTTATACATTGAAAAACATAAATTTAATCACCCTACTGCCAAAAGAAATTCCTCCTCTCTCTAGTACCAATTATATTTAATACATGGTAACAAAAGCTGTCAAGTGCTACATTTTGCATTTTTAAAAGCCAAATATAAGTGAAAATTTATTATTAAATTCTGAATTTCTTGCATGGCTGCAACTGCTTTTCGTTTGAAAGCAACTATACTAAAAATACAAAACTATTTAAAAATCTTAATTTTCTATTGACATTTCTGTCAACCACTAGCTGTCAGTTCTCAGGGAAAAAAAAGTCATTAAAATGCTTCAAACCTTTTCAGTGGACTGAATTCCTACAGAAACCTCCTAATGTAAAGATTTGCAAATTTAAAGATCAATGTGACATTTTAAAGTGACAGCAATAGCAGCTCCTAACTTAAGAAATTTCTACTGCATGGATATCCATGATATAAGGAATACATACAGACAGAGAATAACAATTAGAGCTATTCCAAATAAAGTTCATCAATTTCATAAAAGCAATTAGACCCTAAGTAAGTACCTAAAACAGCCACGATGCTCTGATCACCTGTCGAAGTTGGAAGGATGAGGAGAGCTGTAACCAATAAAAAGAGCAGCTGATGCTCGAGAGTTCTCGGCGAGAGAAGAGAGCCGGGAGGGAGGAAAAGGGCTGCTGCCGGCGGGGCTGCCGAGGGGACCCGCCTCCCCCTCCGCCTCGCCGTCGCCCCCCGGCAGCCCTGGGTCGGCACCCGGCGCTCGGGCCGCTCTGCTCGGGCCCCTTGCTGCCGCACCGAAGCGGGCGGTGGCACCGCCAGGGTCAGGCACAAGTCAGCAAGGGACACCCCGGTGCCCTCACCTGCTCCCCGGCCGCTCCCGGCCCCGGCG
>WAAE01013874.1:0-12252 GCA_013400495.1 Nicator chloris
CTGTAGGTTTGACTTGGGGAAATTTTCCAGAAGTTTATTTTTTATCAGACTCTGTATTTTGTTTGTATATTTCTATAATTTTGAGCCTTGAAATCTTGAAATCTGTCAAACAAAACAGCTTTGCTGTTACAGCCATAGCAGTGGGATTTTTTAAGTTTGGAGATTTTATAGTTACTGTGTTTTGCTCTGTGGGAGACGCATGATTATTTTTAAAGCTTCTTTCAGCTGCAACAGACTTGCTATAAAAGAAGAAAACAAACTTGCACAACTATTTATATCAAATAGCAAAAAAAAAGGTAATTTGTTTATGTGATTTGTGAATGATTTATATTTTAAACTGCATCTAATTCTTTTCTTGCTGACAACTTGATGTGAGCACCACAGTCTGATGTGGATAAAGCTACTTAGGCTTACTGACTTCTAGCCTGGGTGGTGGTAGGACAGGGAAACGTGAGTGAGAGGCTTAAATACTGGAGGCTGGAAACAGTTAATCATTTTTACCATCCCTGCCTTGGAAAAGGTAAGGTAGTACAGACTACAGCAGGCCACTTGTTACTGTTTACTTAAGTACAAACAGTGGTAGAAGTGTTTAGTCCTTGGGGAAACTCAGTGATTGAGCAAGAACGCAGAAGTTATTTTGATAAGGCATAGCATTAGTGTGGCCAAACTATGATCATCCCTGAGCTTTATGCAGGCCAAGGATGAAGGCCTCATATGTTTGGATCTTCCTGATGAACAAAGATAAATTCTGGTAAGAAAATAAACTCAGTGTATTGGTCAATTTGCAACAATTGGTAAAAGAATTCAAATTGTATATTTTAGGACTTGGCATGAGAAGTTGTGGGAAAATAGTTCAGGGTTTCTGACTCTGGCTTGATTTTTCAGTAGATCTGGAAACAGAGCAAAAAAGTAATGCATAAACATATTTAACAATAACATGCTGGGTGCTGAAAATCCAAAATGAAAATTGCAACTCCCTGAGAAACAAGAGCACAGTCTTTCTTCTCACTTCAGTTTCTCAATTTTTTACTGCAAAAAAAAAAAAAAATCTGTGAATTTGAGCTTATTTTGGGGGCAAAAAATATAAAACATCAGCTACTGCAAACCATCAGTTTTTCAGGCCCTTTGACTCTGCCTAATGGCTGTGGTTGCAGTACCACGAACAGAAGGCTAAGAAGAAATACAGTCTCTTCCATTTTTTTGCCTGCCAAAGGACAGTCAGACAAAATGTTATATCTGTCTTCAGAGGAGCATCTGCCAGTGACAAAGAGAATGGGCCAATTCAGCTGTTTACACATTTTCATTGCAGAAAAAATGTAGGTCGTACGTTGAAGTTAAACTGTTGAAGTGGGCAGAGGCAGCACCGTGTCACCTCTGGCAGGGACAAGGTGTTGAGCAGCTGGGGATGTCTCTTGACAAGCTCTGCAGCTGCCATGGCTGCCATCAAGAGATCTTTGCTGAATGCCACAGCCAAACCCAGTTTTAGCTACACTGACCTGCTGCCAGTCCAAGGGGGAGTACAGCAAGTGACCTGGAATACTGGCAGTGCAGGAGCCCAAGTACAGAATTGTTGGGTGAGGTGAAGCCCAGGTGAATCGAGGCCCTTGTTAGGATTTTCAGGCTCTGTGGTAGAATGAATTCCAAATCCTGGCAGTTGCAGGTCCAGTTTCTAATGATATATCTGGGTCGGTATCTCTAACTCCAGGGTAATGCAGTTCTTGAAAAATCTCACAAATACTGCTTTAAGTAACCTTGTGCCAAAATTATCAACTGAGTGGTTCTCTCAGAGGCGTTGTACATAATTTAATATCTTCATAAAAATAATCCTAAAGAAGTGTGGGAAAATTACAGCATGACTTTCCTTCAGAGTAAAGTTATCTTTGTACTCAAATCACTAAAGAAAAATAGCTCTCTGTGGAAAAAAAATCCTAACAAAATGCATGGAACAGCTGAAAACATTAAATTACAGAAATAAAAGAACCCAATTATAAAATTCAAAAATTACCATGGTGGTAATACATATTTGCTGTTAAATGTACCCCTTTAGTCAGCTATTGTTTTCTTATTTTTAACTATCAGAGATGTAGAGACCTGCCAAAATTTTAGAACAAAGTTGATTTTCATTCAAAATCCATTTTGGAACATGTTCAGTGGGAGAGTGAGGGGTGTGTGGAAGACAAGAAGGAGACTGTCTCTCATTCCCACCCATTCCATCACAGTTTGTAAGTTACGGTTTGGCAAAACGAAGTGTGTTTATAGGACAAACAGAACTTGAAAAAATCTTCAGATTAACAAAAAAAAAAAAAAAAAAAGAAAAAAAAGAGAATGATTAGAAAAAAAGAAAGAAATTGCTTTTTATAGAATGCAAGGAATAGAGAGCTACAAATGGGTCCACAGAACATCAGCATTGTTAAGGACATTGGCTTGAACTGTAAATAAACATGTAAGTATTGGTTTTCCCTTTCTTTACTTTTATTTCTTGATACTTGGTGAAATCCATCTGAAGATCTCAGCACAGGGATGTTCTCTTTGGCTGGCTCCTTCCTTCAGATCTGCCCTGCTGAAGGGATCTGCTCAAAGTACTGTTGACTCCACCGTCTTTTCGGAGCATGTGAGGTGTGATGAGAAAGGTCGTCTCAGACACAGTGGAACTCCAACACTGAAGCATCATCTTTTAGGGCAATCATTCAAAGGCAAATTAAGAAGGTGTGGGAAGTTATTGAAAGGCAGAGGGTCAAAGGAGCTGTATGGATGTTACACCAAAGAAATAGAAAGGAATTTATTGTCAGAAATTGAAAGGATCTGAACTAATGCCATTCTCATGGCGTGAAATCTGAAGTCATGAAATAGGTTGAGGCTTCTATGATGTTCTCTAAGAATGAGGACTTTTCAAATAAAGACTCATCAAAACAGGAGATAGGATTCTCAAAGCATTGTGACCTTGGAAGGATACATTTTTCACTCCTACCTTTCATTGCTTTTCAAGTGAGCAGAATAGTTGAAGGGAGGCAGGCTAGTGTTTGCAGAGGGTTGACAGGAATAGTTGAGGACAGAAGAATGGCTCGGTTATGTCACTGTCTTATTACTCCTTCCATTTCAGGAGAAGCAATAAGCACTAACAGTGGTTAACACTGGAGAAGTGACTGCTCTGCCTACATCCTTTGAGATGCTGGGGAGCTTGCAGGCTTGACACTCTCCAAGGCTGCTTTCCCCATACTTTTCTGTTCCAAGGACACAGGTGCTGGCACCCTTGAAGAAAACCGGATTTTGTTTTCAGTGTTGAAAAGATATTTACTTTCATATCACTGTCAGTTAGTTCTGCCTTGTAGGATAATTAAGTGGCTCTGGAGAGAGTAGAGCTCTTTGTAGAGGCAGTAGGAAATATCTTGCAAGGACATGGTTAGCAAATAGTATTAAGAGATGGAAATGTGGACAAAGAAGGCAAGAGGCAGGAAGGATTTTGCTGGAGAAGCAAATAGGAAATACAAGTCACAGTTTGTGAGAAAGGAGGTAATGTCTGCCCTGAACATGTTATTTAGCAGGTTCTACCACGCTGTTTTTTTAACTTGTTTTGTTGGGTGGCATATGTTCAGTCTGCCGCTCTGATGTGGGAGCTACATGCATCATAGTGAAATGAGCATCTGAGGTTTCTCCAGTGAGATGTCCTGCTGTGGTAGGCATTAAATATTGTTAGATACACAGCAGGAGACAGGCCCTGCTATATTTAATAATTAAATTTACAGACAGTGCAAGAGTAAAACAGAAGAGGAAGAGTAAACAAACACTAAAAGCAAGCGGGTCATGCTAAGTCCATGACTTGGAGAGAGATTTCAGGTGGGATTGTGTAAGCAAGCTAGCTCACTTAGCATGTGATAGGGAGCAAATGCTTTATGGGCCTCAGGACTCTAACAGTTTTTCGAAAGATGGTCACCTATGGCTCTCCAGGTAACCTGTTCAGACCTGTAAGCAATTATGCCTTATGTAAGAAATATAAAAATAAATAGAAATATACTTGTTTTCTTTCATGCATTTCCATTAACACAAACCCACTGTCACTATAGATGATTGAAGGTGAACTGGATCTTAATTTTCATTGCAACACTTCATATTACATCTTTTGTGTTGGTCCAGGTATTAGTCTCATGTTTAGGTGTTATTTTCTAGAAACATACATTGGTTAGTGGGACAAGCTTTCCCTTCCTCATATGAATGAGTATCTGGACTGCTTAGTTCTCTGTGTCGCCTGCTGACAATGTAGCTGGTTTCTTCCCAATTGTAGTATCACTGAGCTTTTAAAGGGTAAAAGTTACTGCACTCAGATAAAGTACCTTTGCAGTTTCTCTCTGTGTCCTCTTATAGTTTAGAAAACCTTAAATTGTAGGCCTGAGTTGAATGAAAATTTGATTTGTCAACGTAAATGCTTCCATATGAGCTGTCATTAGATTTGGGCTAGTCCTACCCATCCAGAAAATAGATTGCTAACAGAACTCCCATACTTGCATTTTCCAGCCTTGGACTGCAGAATGAGGCAAGTACTGTCAGATTTTAGTTTTGCTACTGAAAGCAAGCTTTCCTGGGACATCTGAAGTTGAAATGAGTGCATTCTGAATCTTGCCTGACAGGTTAAAATGGTTTCAGTACAATTGTAGTGCTTACTGTGTAGATCTGCCTTATGGAGTGTCTTCCATAGAAATAATCTTGGCTTTTAATTAGAAAAATCTCCAACATGTTGTTCATCATGATTTACAATGCCTAATCCCACAAACCTTCAATGAAAGATAAGACTTGGGGTGTTTATTGGTCTGTTAATCTTAGAAACAACTTAGTAGATCAAAGTTGACTAAACCTTTTTCCTTTCTTTGTGCTTGAATGAAGAATACTTGCAACACATGGTGCAGTTGCAAGTAAAGATGCTCCTGGATATTCAGGGGCTTCTGGATGACATTAGTAACTTATGTATCCCTTGCATTCAGTTTAATAGGCTGTAAACACTGGAGGCTGATGAGCAGTTATATGTTTGCATCTTTCTTTCCCTATCTGGAAGATCCAGCAAAGGAGCAGGATGAGGTCCTTTGGCTGGTCAATAGTATCAGAACGTGCTTGCATTGCTCTAATAAGCCCACATAACAGAGTTTTCAGTATAGCTTTCATTTGTCATCATCTTCTCCTAAAAACATTAATCTTTGTGTCTTCTTTGTTGAGCCCTTAAAATTTTAGGGAAGGAACCTAAAGATTATTGATGGGACAGAAGCTTCCACAAGCTCATTTGTCAACATTTCATACATTTAAGAATATTACAAGTGACAATCATTTTTTAAACAACAGAAATACTTAGAAAACGGCAAAGAAAATATTTTCAATTCTTACAAAAAGCTAATGTTTTCTGAAATCATTTTTCCAAGAAATTACGGGGAAGCACATACGAGGGGAAAAAATGACCCCAATGCAGTGTGTACATAGTGTAGGTGTTATGGCCTTACTGGGCTCTTCATTGGTACTTCCAATGACTCTTCCTTCCTTTGCCTTTTGGATATGTGCAAGCTTCCATATCTGTTTTCCTATTGCATCTCCAAATATTCCTGTTAGCCTTTGTTGTAAATTGATGATAGTGTTTCTACAGTGTAGAGTTAATAAGGCAAGTGTGCTGTGCCAAGGGGACGTGTTGTCTTGGTTTAGGGCAAATTTGGGAGGAAACCTCCGACTGGGGTTCTTCTGGGAAGCAAACTCAAACGGCCTCTCCCCTCCAGCTGGTCTGGGAATAAACTTCCTTTGAGAAAAGTGGAAAAAACTATTTATTTAACAAACAAAGTGCCCACAAGCGTAAAGAATTGAATAATATGAAACAATAAAACTTCTTGCTGCTCTGAAGAGGGATGGTAAAATTGAGAGTGTCTTTTCTGTGGGGGTAGCTCGGCTCTTTTTTAGGTTCTCTGGTGTTGTAAAATGTCGGGGTCCAGGACCCGCTGGGCCGCAGGTGGTGAGCTCCTGGTGCTCCCCTGGGTTTTCAGTCCAGGACAGGTTTAAACAGTCCCAAGAAAAAAAAAGAAAAAAAATGGCTAGGAAGCTTTGCTGCTTCAGCTAGCCAAATATTATTTAAAAGGAAAAAAAGGAGAGCTCTCTCTCTCTCTCTCTGACCATAGACAGCAGAGGCCGGGAGAGGGAGGAATGTGTAGGAGTCAGAGCAGTTTCTCCAAACAAACTGAGCGCTTCTTCTTCGCTCTTGAAACCAGCCTCAAAGGTACAGGACATAATACCCAATACACACAGAGCAGACAATTGGGAATACAAGCATCATAAAGTCACCCCAGGACACCAATCATAAAACCCTACAGGTTTACCATTTAGTCTTTGCCAAAGTCTGTTATCTCTACCAGAGTAAAGGGAAAAATACTTTGTTTATCTTTTCCTGGTGTTACAAATGGCCTAATTCAAATATACTGCTTGGGAATCTGTATTTCCATAGTTTGTGCATCCATATCAGTTGAGGTAGAAAAAAACCCCAGAAGTGGTGAAAAGCAATACTTTTTTTTCCCATCAGCTATTGCTTTTGTTTCGTAGGGTGATTCTCTTCAGGGTGGTGATGATTCTCCATTCTCAGACTCCATTACATTGGAACAAACAACAAGTAATATTGGAGTCTCAAGTGGACGTGTCAGCCTGTGGATGCAGTGGATGTTGCCAAAAATTACTGTAAAATTGTTTGCTCCTGATCCTAGAAATAATGGCACAGGTATTCTGCATTTTTCCACCTAATGTACTGTGTTAAATTCCAAACAGCACAGCCTGTTTGACTGCACAGTATTAGCTATTCTGAATTTGTGTCAACATTACTGAATGCTATAACACAGAAATAATGGCTTGGAGCTGTATTTTAAAAAACAGCAACAAACTGTAGTAAGGTTACTGCATGCAAATTAGAATTCAGTGTCATTTTTGGCCTCCATGTGGACAGATGATTGAGTTAAATTGGAAATCATTTGGTTAATTTATGTAGAGTCCTGCATTTATTTCCTTAGAAACAATCATGTTTCATTTTGGTATGATTTAGTCATATATTTTGTGTATGTCCATATATAGTCCATTGTAGTTTAATACTGATAATTTCCAATTTCTATTTAATATCATCACCATAATATAATCATTAAAGTCAAAGAAAGTTTAATACAGCGTTCAGTGGAGAAGTTTCAACTTCTATGTTGAAAAGAAAAATATGTGTTGAACACAGCTTATCTTTTTTTCTCTTTGAGATATAGTTGAATTATCATCCAACAGTAATTGTTTGAAAGAAACTCAGATTCCATAAATTGCAGGATTTCAATTTCTTTTTCTAGGAAATACTGCTGCTAAGCTATTAACATTGCTGTCCATACAAATGTGAAAAAATAAAGTGACTAATTTTTAAGGCTAATTTTCAAGAAAGATACTTGAACTTTTGATTTTAAATAATTACACATGAGAAAGAAAACTCTAGTATAATTAGTGTAAATATCTTGGCAATTTTTTTTTCATTTTTTCCCCCAAGGAATTATGCTATAAATACCTAAACTAGAAACTCCATATATATGTTTCTCAATACATTTGTATAAAAAAGGTTTGGATTCTAGTATGACACTTGAATCAAAAAGTGCTTTATGAGATGAGTAGAAGTAGCATCATCCTATTTACAAAATGTAGTGTCTCAGATATATTCTTGCTTAAAATCCTTTAAGTTTCAGATTAATAACTAATAATTTTTATTTTCTTTGACTATTGCAGAAGTCTGCATTGTCAGTGAATTAGAGGATCTCAGTGCCTCAGTGGATATGCAGGATGTCTATACCAAAATCAAATGCAAAATAGAAAGCTTCAATATTGACCATTACAGAAACAGGTAATTCCTGTGAGTTGTCATGCTTTAATTTCAGGCTGAAAGATAAAGGCAGGTGGTGTTAGGAGTTTTTTTCTTCTTAATTCTTGACTTAAGGTAGATACTCAATTTCAGTTAAATTATTTTAACCTTTTAAGTAATAAAAATCACAATTGTGTTTCCTCAGAATTATATCTAATTCCATAGAAATACATACAAATCATTAAGGGAGTGTTTTTTCACACTTACTGCTTTCTTGATCCATTAGACCAAAATAATTCATTTTAGCTTAACTTCAGAATGGGAAATTCCTGAAATACTGGTTCATGATGTCTTAGCAAGTGCCATTATTTATTGATTTATGCTGTGTTGCTCTTTCATGCTAAAGGCAAACAACTCAGTTTTTCTGGAACATGTGCTGCTGTGGCAAAGCAGCAGTTAATGTAATGAAGAGAGCTAAGCTGATCATCTCTGCTGTGTCCCATGGCACAGTGTTGAGCAGACACCTGAGTAAAACTGCAGTAATTAATCCCAAGCACGACATCATCAATACTCTGTGTATTCAGGGTAGGTAGTAGGCCTAGTCTGCCTTCCCACTTTGCAAGTCCTGTTGCCTGGACTACGTGACTCTGTCATTTCACACCCAGGCACGGGGTTCTGTGGGCAGATTGCATGTGCCATCTTCTAGTTTGTGTTGGCCATGAACACACCAGTCTTGACAGAGAGTCTAGGTAGTCTTTGATCAGCTAGGGTAGTATTTGCCATTACAGATCAACAAACTCCATTATGGATTAAGAAATGAAGAGGAAATAGGATATTTGTTTTACCCCTTGAGAGGAAAAGCATAATTAAAATCTTCAGCACGGCTGTTGGCGTTGAAAATAACTAAAATATTTAGGACCACAAATCATTTTGAGTTGGGAACCAGTGTCTCCAAGGTCTTCTTGAATGCTTATGTATGTACAATGTACAATAGGAAGGAGATTTAGTATCAATTTACCAATGTTACCATGATTTCTTTATGGTTTTATTCCTGATGAGCTGTCTTAAAAATTATTTCAATTCCTGTCTTTTTGTTTAAGTTAAAAATGCAGTTATTGTTTGTATATAATATAATATTTGCTAATTAAAATTTGTACTGTTTTTTAATATTTTAAAATTGTGTCACAATGCAGGAGTGCTGAGAGTGTCCTGGGATGCATCAGGCACAGCATCACCAGCTGGGCAAGGGAGGGAATTGTCCTGCTCTGCTCTGAGGGGCAGCCTCACCTTGAATATTGTGTGAAGTTTTAGGCACCACAATATAAGTTATTAAGCTACTAGAGAGCATCCAAAAGAGGACAACAAAGAGGGTGAAGGGCCTTGAAGGGAAGCCATGTGAGCAGGGTCTAAGGTTGCTTGCTCTGTTCAGCCTGGAGAAGAGGACACTGAGAGGAGACCTCATTGCTGTTTTCAACTTCCTTGTGAGGGGAAGAGGAGGGGCAGGCACTGATCTCTTCTCTGTGGTGACCAGGGACAGGACCCCAGGGAATGGCCTGAAGTTGTATCAGGGAAGGTTTAGGTTGGATATCACAAAAAGATTCTTCACCTAGAGGGTAGGTGGGCACTGGAACAGCTCCCCAGGGAAGTGGTCACAGCACCAAGCCTGGAAGAGCTGAAGAAGCATTTGGACAATGCTCTTGGGCACATGGTGTGACTCCTGGGGATGGTGCTGAGCAGGGCCAGGAGTTGGACTCAATGATCCTTGAGGGTCCCTTCCGACCCAAGATATTCTATGAGTCTGTGAAATCTCAGTAGCCAGCTCCTCTTACCAAACTTTGGGGAGAAAAAACGAAACAAAAATACCCTAAAAAACCCCAACAAACGCAAAACTTACTCCACTTGACAAAATTGTCAATGTTCTCCTTTATATTTTCTAATCTATTTGGGGTACCTTTCCTATGTGTAAATCTCTGTGGACTAAAATCAAAAGCAAAGAATAGACAAGGTGAACTTTCTGTCTTCCAGGCCAGGGGGAGATTGGCAGTCAGGACATTTTGAAGGAATTTTTCTACAATGCAGAGAAAAACTTTTGGTGAGATTTCTGTAGTAAACTAAGGTGCTTACATGAATAACTCTTCTTAAGCAAATTACTTCACTTTATTCTCCTATATGTTAAAAAGAATGGTTACAAGAACTGTAGTACAAGACACATTTTAACACTTAAAAGCTAACTTTTTCTAAATAATACTGATTTTGTAACATATGAATACACCTTTACATTCACAGTGTCTTTGTTCTTGTAATCATTCTCCTCCTTGTTCTGCTAAAGCTATCTGCTGAAAATCCAGGGTAAGTCTCTTTTCTACACACAGGATTTTACTATACTTTTATTCTCATTTGTCTTGACTTCTTGCTGTAGGTTGTCCTTTCACATAAAATTTTACAGTTACCTTTTTTAATCTCTTTTTTTGTTTGATTGAACTTCAGCTTTTCAGGAGAAGGTATGGCACAGATTTATCTTGCAGTTACATTGAAATATGCAAGCCAAATGTAAACAATTTTTTTTTTGCTTACAGCAACTTTTTTTATTTCTTTTTTTTTCTTCCTATCTTCCATGCCTTGTTCATTACCTCAAGCCTTGGGGAAGATTCTTGGTCTCTGGGGCAGTATGGAGGTGTGTTCCTTTCCTGTACTGACAAGCTGAACAGACGCACCTTGTTGGTTCGACCTATCAGCAAGCAGGATCCTTTCAGTAACTTCTCTGGCCTCTTTCCCTCTGTAAGAATCTTTTTAAAATTTTTGAATACAGAACTTTCACTAATAAATGCCAGCAAAAAAAGAAAAACACTCCTTAAATTAATTTCTTGTCGTCCTAGGTTTCTTTTGTACTTGCTTATATTGATTATGTAACTTGTGTTATTTCCACCTTATCCTTTAGTAATAGTTGTCATTTTTGAGTAGATAAGGGAATGAGGATTGATGGTTCACAACCTTGTGCATAACAACAGACCACTGCAGTCAGTGAGATTCATTTATATTAGACGTGAAAACACACAGAGTATGTTTGAAGGCCAAATATGTAAAAGCCAGTACTTAATGCTGTCTTTTTAGTGTAATCCTGATATCTAATAAGGGATTTAAGTGCTTGGTATTACTGCAGTGTACCTTTATGCAGCTTTATAAAATTGTTTCTCTAATTCTGATAATGCAACAATTAATAATTCCATATTTGAGTCTTTCTTTTAAATGCTTGGAAGATTACTTGATGATTCAGAATATCTCAGTGTGAGATATTTAAGCCATTTTCTTCTTGCCTCTTTATCCATGAAGAACTTTGTGTTATGACATTGGCCTCTTTATCTCTGGGTCTGTGGTATTATTTTATGTTAGTGAAAGTTCTGGATGGTCTGATTTATTTTCATAATGAAAATTGATTTGGATTACTTTCTATTATTCTGTTTGTTTCAGTTCTCATAATATATTCATTTACCAGTTTAATTCATTTAATTTTAAAAGCTTCCAGTTTTCCACCATTTAAAGTATGTATACTGTTTAAGAAAGAGATGTTGCTCTTCTGCTAACAATGTTTAAATTATATTAAATTGATTTCTATCAAATTTAACATGCTGAAAGAAGCAACTACTTGCAAAATATAGTTGCTTTTATTTGTGCTTACATGATTAAAGCTAATATTTAAATAATCTTAAAGAATTCTGTCAACATATTTATTACATTGTTAAAATAATGTTTTTTACATTTTTCCATTATTAGCAATGACTAAAAAACTTTCAAAGGTAATATGGAAACTCTCCTATACATCTTGTGGGAGCTAAGCATTTAATTCTTGTCTTCAGCAAGACAAATCTGTCTTAAGTAAAGGATTCTGCTATTTTTAAAGTACAATGCAATGTATAATGGAATTATGTGCTTTAGCATGTGGCACAGCTATTTTCATTAGATACTCAAAGGTGATGAGGCAAAACCAGTTCAATACTTATTTAGGTGACTATGGGGGGTTTATACACCCATGTTGAGATGGGGTGAGGCTACCTTAGCACCCAGGTGATATTTTAACAGCTGCAGTGTCTTTACCTACAGAAGGAACAATACAAAGGGAGTGAGATCTACAAAAGTTTTAAATGAAGGAGGAACTAAAATGTATAACCGTGTTAAAAAAAATCAGATTTTGTAAATTTAGTTTCCTGAATAAATGAGGGGGTTTTGGTTAATTAAATGTGAGTTTTGTGAAACATAAGTAATTAGAAAAATATGTTCAGAAATTCGTAGTTTTACATGACCCAATAAAGAGAAGTGTGGACAAGTTGTGGACAAATGGTGTGTTCAAAAAAATGAAAGGTGTTTTGGGTTTCTTTTACTGTTAAATGACTGTAGAAAGCTACTAAAAATATACAACCCTAAATAAC